>DWME01010498.1:0-10174 GCA_018244795.1 Parelbella ahira ahira
AGAACTCTTCTTTTTTCTTTTTTTTCATTCAAGTTCAAAGAGAGTACTTTTCCATACTTAAGTAGCTTACTATAAAACATTTCATGATTCGATAACATACTTGAGTCCGTGTTCTCCACGATCTCGCTGCGATTGGCTGGAGCTCATGAAGAAGATATCGGTCAGGTCAGAAACTAGCCAGACTATCTTGAAAACATATGTGAGTCAAGCCAGTACATAATGTAGTCAATTAAAAATAGTTTGCGTTAATGTATTCAAAATTAATATGATGAAACTCTTTGCTTCATTCTGATATGAGCTTTTGATCTCATGACTTCTACTCCTAGTTTTGATCAGTTTTTTCAGATTATTTCTATACTTAAATATACTGGCACACAATCATCTATTTTGTCAATATGCAATAAAAACTTCCAAATTTGAACATCGACTATAACCTATAAACGTTTATATCCGAGAGAAGCCGCCAAACCGCTCTAATTACTGTTATTATCCCAAACAGAGCCGGTAACGATAGTTTTTGCTCCTAGGGGCGGTAGGGGGCGTCGCGGCACCCCCGGGGCTAATGAAAAGGGCGTACCACTATTTATTGTTATTATGAACACATTTTCAATTCAACATACAGGGACTTATGTGACGAACATCTGCCTTTCGGGAAAAAAAGAATTGTCTATGGTCGAAGGGGTTGGTTATTGTTTGTGAACGAAATAGAGAATATTGTTGCGTCTGGTGGTGATATACGATTCATTTTTTATTTATTTTTTATCTCCTAAATTTAAATATTTTTATATTTAACGAATTTATTCAAATTTTTATGCGTTTTGCATTTTTTTATGTCAAACTTATGAAGCTTATAACAGTTTTAAATGATAAGTTTAAAAATAAAATATTACATAGCCTCATAAATATGTAATGTCAAAATACATGAATAAATATTTATAAATTGATTTTTATTTTAAAACGGTAGAGTCTAAGCAGACACTAATAACAAGAAAATTAAATAATTATCATAAATCGTAAAATTAAACCATATATACAATATAATAGAGTAGTGTTCATTTAAAATTGCTATCAAAAAGAATCAGTTTATAAAATATTATATAAATTCAGTTTCGTCAGATTTGTAAAGATACTTGTGTGTTTGAGATTCTGCCTACACTGTAAAATACATCACGTAACGATATAACAAAATCGACATCATTATCATCATGAACCACGTTATCTTTCCACTGTTGGACACGGGTCTCCTCTCAGTATGAGGCTTGAAGCCAATATGCGCCACGTTTCGCCAGTGCGGTTTGGCAGACTCGACACACCTTGACAACCATATAGACATTATTAAGACGTGTGATCTTTTTAACATGTTTTCCTTCACCGTTAGTCAGTGATATTTAATATCAAACAGCAAATAGTAGTACCTATATAAGCAGTAATTTAGCGGCGTCGAATCTGTCTCTAATTTGGTAATAAATTTCTGACCTTTCTTTAATGGATACTTTATTTAATATATCAAGGCATTAAATATCACTTGTTGTTCTATTATTTGAAATGACATTAATAATGCTTTGATTTATTTACCATAATACATACATACGAGTAGGTAACCTTGAGTTGTGGATGTAACATTTTAAGTTATAGTTTCAATCGGAACCCTCACTTATATTATACTATAATAGTCATAAATATCTATTTTAATATGGGGAGAGAAATCTTGGTCACATTTACGAATATTGAGTTATAAACTTAAAACATAATTAAACTATAGATATACCTACATATAGAAAAGGATTGCAGAAAGTAAAAACTTATATTTTAACACAGGTATAGGTCGGCACAGGTAAGCTACCTACCTACATTAAATTTAATGAAACAAAACATTAATTATAGGTGTGTTTCTCAGACATTATTATTAAAAAGTTTTAATTAATAGTCCCAACTAATAAGCATAATTTAACTGTCTCTATCTGTTCATTTGTTTGCTTCATATTAAAAAAAATAAGCTAACGTCAAAAAGTCGCCCACCCGCAGCAAAACGCACGATACATTAATCAATTAAATTCTCTTTATTAGCAACACAATGCTAAGATTTGTTTTGTTGGTAGCACGTATCGTTCGTTCGTGAATGAATGCGAAATGGAACGACACATGGATACCCGTTCATTGTGCGGGCCGTATCCGAAATGTCACGTAGAGGAAATCGTTTTTTTTAGAGTATAATTGGATTGTTTTTCTGAATGAGAGGTTTTTTTTTGGATTTTTATGCCCTTATGTTTATTGTTAGGTCTCATATTGCGTGTATTTTACAATTAAAGATTTGATTATGAATTATGTATGTACACAGACAGTCAGTTTCTATGCTTTATTGTAGTTTGTAATGTACATATGTGTATATTGTTTACAAACTATTTTAATAAGAAAACATTTGTAGGTACAGAAATATATTAAAATAAGTGTTGATATAGTATTAGCGTATTAGTTAAAATGCAACTACCAAACGTCTAATGATCGAATTCGAATCGAATAGCACGCATTTCAGATCAGAAATTTTAAGTTCTTCTTTTTTTAATCAAAGTATCAATTCCTATAGTGACCATTATAAATGGTTCCTCATGGAAATTTTCACGCTAAAAAGTTTGTCATCTTGCGGTCTAAAGCTAACTCCCATCATTGGCCAGCGTGGCAGACCAAGCCCTTAATTTAAATTCTAAGAATGTTCGGAACTTAAAAATCACAGCGCACATAAAATTTTCAAATGTAATTTACGGTTTCAAAACGATATCTATGCAGAAAATTTGTTTTATTTTCCTACATGGACAAGTCAAATTCGCTTTTGAAATAAAATCAAATGGATATGAATATTGTGAAAAAAATTAAATGTATATGAATATTGTGGAAACATATCTAAGCAGGAACCTACCTAACTTTATTTATCAATAAAAGCATAGGCAATGCCTAAACAAACTTTTAACTGTATTTTATCTGATAACATATGGAGATAACATTGGGAATGGGGAAAGAACAGGTATTACTCACACTATTTTTGAAAATTACTCACTAAACAACGAATATGCAATAGGTACTTAATTGATAAACAATTAAAACGCCGGTAGACAGCTCCTTGATGAATTTTAATTCTCATGGATGTGGGTATTCGTGTTTTTATGTCTGTTTGTCTATTACACCGACCATAGACAATATAGGTACTATTGTGGATATCTTGACTTGCATGCTCCATAAAAGGCCGCATCTGCAGTTTCCATCAGGTCGGATCGCGGCTAAACGCTAGCCTGTTATACAAAAAAAAACATAATAATCGACCCATTTATAATTCCACTGTTGGAATATGGCTCTCCTGTCATATTGAGAGGGTGAAGGCCATAGTCTGCCACGCTGGCCAAGTGCGGGCTTGCAGACTTTACACGCCATAGATTTTTTTTTTTATCTTTTAAGATGTGCAGGTTTCTTCACGCAGTGTTACGTCACCGTTAGCAAGTGATATTTAAACTTAAAACGCACTTTTGTAAAGAGGTGCGGCCATGAATTTGAACCCAGCGCCCCGGAGTGACAAGCTGAATTCTTAACCACTAGGGCATCACTGTTTGTTGCCTGTTATATATTTATTTTAAAAAACAATGGCTCTTGAATAATCAGGAATAACTGGCAGTATACAGTGAACAGTATACAAATAGTCTCATTTATTAAACAATTTCGTCAGGCCTTCGGATGTTTTAAAAGCTGTTTAATGCGCTCACTAAAGACTATTTTACCAATGGTCAATTTTTTAAGATATGTAAAATTAGAGAACTTTATACCTAATAATAAGAATTAATTCTAGAGAGAAATATATTCCTGAACGTATTTCTCTCTAAAGACTATTTTAGTATTCATTATCAATATGTCAGACCATATCTGTTAGAGCAGCGTGCACACAAATCCCTGGATTTCATACGGTGGAAAATCTCTCGCATTATTTACAGGATTCAATCTGGAACGAGCTGAACGTAATAAAATACCTGTGTGTTGGTACCACTTCAAGTGTTAAGGCATAGCTAACAAACCTATTGACATCTCACTCGCTCCTAAGCTCGAATTTATAAGCTCGCTGATATCTCTTTCTGTGATATCGTCGTTCCCGTGAGATAATGGCGTTTTGAGTAAAATTGTTACGTAACTGTGAAGCTTTAAGTTCTGTAGATTCTGAAAATGTATTAAAATTTATTTGGATTACTGGTGAAACACAAAAAAGTAAAAAGGCTGCTTCACGATTAATGAAGTAAAAATAAAGAAAAAATTAACAAAAGGTAATATTGTAAATGAGGATAATTTTTAAATTTAAGAAGTATTTTTAAATAGTTATATATTAGTTGGTTATGTACATTAATGGATGGGACACCACAAACATAATATTCACGGAATTTTAAAAAAACAAAGAATTATCAAAACATTTCCATATGCAATAAATAATAAACGAATAGTGGTACCTAGAACAAAATAAAAACAGAGATCTTAAAATCCGGCCTCTGCTATAAAATTGCTCCAAAACGAATAAAACATTTCACAAATACTTCTTGAAGTGGCCCTACTTAGTGCAAAATATGCGCCCATTCTCATCACTCGGAACATTCGCGTACGCACTCGCTTCTATACTTGTGTTTACGTTTGTTTACTAGGCGGGTGGCATCAGGCCACGCCCCCCCTCCGTCCCTTACCAACTCGCGCTTCGGATCTTCCACCTCCCTCGCACCCAACTATCGATTTTCCTTACACCGGCATGTTTACTCTGTCGAATTCCATAGCCGTTGCGTTCAAGCGAGTTTCCAATAAATATACCACGACGCCACGCGGCCGGTTCATACGTAATTGCACCAGCGTTTATGTTGGCAGCACTGAACGTTGCCGCGTAGGTATTTTACGCGCGCGCGGTTCATAATTCATATTGAGCTACAGATAATACATTAAAAAAGAAAAAGATTAATTGCGTTCATTCGTTCCAAAGATATATTAATCTGTTAAAAGGCGCTATTTATTTATTAATTCGCAGTTGGTAATCTTTTAATTAATGTAAAATTCTGATGTCTTAATTAAATTTAATTATGGCGGTTCACACATAAATGGTTTTCGTCTTCTCATAAACGAAATTTGTTTTGACAGTAAAATTAGTTGGGGTTTAATTATATTTTTGCAAATTTATCTCTGAAATTGGATGATTGAGTAAAGTAACTTGAGATTTTAATATGTTCATAAATGTTGATAAGTTCTTTGAAAAATAGTGTATATTTTTTTGCGTTATTACAATGTATTTGCAACGAGTTTTTAATCACTAATTACGTGGGTGCACCTGTTTTTGAATTGAAATATAAAAAAGCTTCTCGGTATCAGTTTCTTTACCGGACGGACCGCCATTTTTAATTAAGTAGATTACAAAAATTATTATAGTTAAGGTAATGACTTTAAATTTAGATTTTTGTAATTACTGTATTTATTAACATTAAAAAAAATTGATCCTGCATCCGGGTTCGTTGAATAATTTAAATCTATATGATTTTTTTAAATAATAACCTGTATATAGCGTTGCTTAAACTAAAGGAGTGGAGACCACAATATTAAGTCAGACAAGAAATTTATTTGGTTCAATTTCAATTCACCGAAACCATTAGATACCAAGTTGACCTAATTATTGTATTACAGCACTCATATGTGTAATTTATACCTAAAGCGATAGAAAATTCCAGTTTACGAAAAACGTTAATGATGGTACCACCGGTCACACATACGAAGGCTAACCGCGATCGATATATTATTTCCTTATTAAATACAATGGTATCTATCATTTGCAATATAA
Source organism: Parelbella ahira ahira (assembly GCA_018244795.1). Lineage (NCBI taxonomy): Eukaryota > Metazoa > Arthropoda > Insecta > Lepidoptera > Hesperiidae > Parelbella > Parelbella ahira. The sequence continues at coordinate 5,840 of DWME01010498.1, forward strand.
TTTACCAAATATAAAGTCTCCAGAACCGACCCACGTGAGTGAAGAGAATGACGAATGTTGAAGAGACATGTCAGCTTCTGTATAGAAATAATTTGTAATCGATGCATTCTGCTTATACTCTTCGCGACCTGGCGTGACGATGTATCCATAATAATAAGATATAGAATATTACTATTATATTTTAATACATTTAACATGCCAGTTCAGAAGCTACACGCGATGTCTCTACTAAAATCCGATATGGCTTGAAAACGATCAATTTGCTCCGTTAATTTCCACCAACAATGCCCAGCCACGTGGCCATTGTGCCCCAAGGGGCTGGTACACACGGAATGCGATATTAATTGATACGATTCCGTGAATAGGAAGCCTTTTTCAATATAACTTAGGGGTTGGGGTGTTGTGATTACTTACATCGATACAAGATGCAATGCGATTTATGGAAAAAAATGTTATGGTAATACTAATATTTTGTGCATATACATAATAATATCCGGTCAGTCATTTTCTCCCATTCAGTGGCTCTGAGGTTCTGTTTCCCATCACGAGCTCCGCCCATAGACATCTTTCGGCACTAATTAAAAATGACGGCTACCTGTTTTCACTACGGAGAACGGAGGTATCACGCACTTGTGATAGCGTTAGAGCATTTTACACCACGCTGCTCCAACGCGAGTGATCAGGCACGCGTCAGTACCACGGTACGTCACGGTAGATATTTTAAACCCCCTTTAAGAATTCAACGAAATAATTAGATAGATATTTTTTTTTTATAATGACAAACGAGACGGGCTGCTTAACGTATCTTCCAAAACAAAGAAATGTTTTTGGAAATGTCCCTCTTCTTCAGTCTCTTTTATTCACTCGCCAAAAACATTACTGTCAAGGTCAGCTGTCAGAAATCGTATCATACAAAGCATAGAAATGTTTTCTAAAATAGGTCAAAAACGGTCACTCATCGTTAAACCGACCGCGCTCGGTCTTGCTCAACTGAACAAACCGTTTGTAATCCGCAACTGTGACAGATCTGTAAGCGCTTTTCGCTTTGATATCTAAGTGACTGATAATATTCCTTTTTTCAGTAAAGATATTTGGGACTCAGTCCTCTTTGCCTACCTGCTTTACGGACCTGGCGCGATCATATAGTAATAACAATTATTATTAGCTACATACACATTAGGAAGACTTAAATGTAATCGACAGAGAGCGAGCTAAATTCTGACAGGTAGTGGAAGGGCTTAAAAAAGTGTTGATATAAATATAGATTCATTTACAAAGTAAATGCAGTTTATCAGACATTCAGCGTGGTGATGTCCTAACATATGTATTGTTATTATTATTAAACAAACACAAGCAGATACAGACTATAAAATCTATTTATCGATCGTATCTCAGACTTTACTTTATCACCAGCCCCGGATTATGGGCAAACGATGCAAAATTTATACACATTTATGGTGTTTAGAAGATTATTCCCATCTCTTGTTTTCTTATAGGCCTCGTAGTAAACTCCTGTTAGAAGTTCCTAACGGTTTAGTGTTTTTAATTCCAGTCTTCTATTCCATAGGTTTGCAGTTTGAGTCCTGGCGCGCTCAATTTTATGATTTCACACATTAAAATTAATAGATAATCACTCGATATAGTTGTGAGGGATATTGCGAGGAAATCTTCATATCTTGTAGTTCCTTAATAATCTTTAAAGGGTTATTGGCCAGCGTGGTATACCTACTATGGTTTCAACCCAAATAGTCTCTTTTTGTGAGAGGCGATGGATTCAAGTAGAATGACGGGTTGATTTTGATGAAAGTATTTCCCTAATAAGTAATAACATGAGAAAAATAGTCACGATTATTGACCTTATTATTATACCGTCTGCTATTATAGATTTAATCCAACGATTTATCATCATCAAACTGCTCAGCTCACTGCTGGGCAGAGGCATCTCTCTAGGGCACTTAACCAAGTTCTTTACCTCTACGAAATAAATAGTATAGTCCCATTTAGACAAGTTACTTTAAAATACTAAAACTAGTATATACCCTACTATAATAACTTTCAAATGTATCTGTACTAGGTACTATAATATCTTACTAAAGCAGTGATAGCTTAGAGGTTAAGAATTCAGCCTTACACTATGGCCTTAACCCTTCTCTTTAAAAAAAGTGTCACCTATTTAAAAGTCGAATGATAAAACCTTTGGCTATGATGATGATAATGATGATTTAATAAATACTAACAAATCTTAAATGCCGAATTGACCCAATGGATCTATTAAATTCTGTAACCAGTGCTGCAAGATTTCGCTCAGTATTCAGTGTGTTCCCGACACGCCCTCCGACCGCATCCTCGCTGTTTGTACCGCACCATTACGCATCCCCCGGGACCCCAGGGTTCGGTCTAAGTTAAAAGATGTAACCACATATAATAGTTTCCCATAATCAAAATATTTTTTTTATATTTTATTATTATTATATCTTGAGCCAGGTCCTTTGTAGCTTAAAAAGAGAGCATCGATTGCCAAATATATCTATTCTTAAAAACATGACATGCTCCGTGTATATTCATTGTTTTTTATTGAATAATCATAAGTAGGTATATTAATTAAAGCAAAAGTCTAAATCTGTAGCTAGGAAGAAAACAGTTTGAGAACTGTTTATGTAGCCTACCTATAGTAATCCTGTGTAATTAAAAAAATATACTCTTTTACATCTCATCACGACTCGACTTCGACTTTATTGCTCATTTTATAATTGTACCCACCAGTTTACGTGCTAGGAAACAACCATCGAATACTAAAATATTAATGTTGCCACTTCTAATAAAAAATATAAAATAATCGCACCCAGTTCGAATGGTACATTTTAAAAATATACTTTTATTGACTATCTTTTTGGGCGCCAAAACGCTGGGAACTCAAAACGTGTGCCAACATAATAATATTTTATTCCATCATTGTGCAAGTAATGAGTGTATCCGGTTACATCCGCAGGGAGCCCAGCGATTTGCTTTCAACATTTCATACGCCTGTCTGCCTTTATATTTACCTAATTGTTTTTATCCTTCGGGACTTCGCTACTAACTGGGGACTCCTAATCTTCGTCAATCCACATTAGGATTGATATTTAATTCTTACTATGTAGCATAGATACATATTTAATTAGTATTAAATGCTTTTTTATCAGCTTTTTGTTTTACGCGGATTACGACTGGGACATCAAAGGACGCATAGGTTTATTAACAAAGAATCGTTTAATCTGCGCTTTCTGTCTGTGTCTCTAATTCTCTTGATTAAAGTTTATTTGTCTATGGTAAATAACAACATCGTGAAAGTAAGTAGTTTTGTTATGATGTAAAACAACAAAAATTTTCCATTAATACACCGAAAGTTTATTTTTCTTTCTCTTTAACAAATTTTCTTTGTCCTCTGAATGTGAGTGTAAGTATGCAGACAAAAATCTTATCTTTTACTCAGACAAGTTAAGACTTGTAGAAAATATATGATAATTTTTGGGGCTCCCAAACATATTTAATACAAAAATACCTTTCAAAGTGTTTTCATAACATCGTTAATTCTATGCGAACCTACATATACCTACTTACAATTTTTAAACGAAACACAAAACTAACAACAGTCTTGTGTAAACAATTTCAATTTTAAAATAGAGATATTTCAATTTGAAAAGTTTTATTGAATTCCTCCCATAGACTACAGAGACATTTGTTTAGCGGACTGTCATGGCGGACAATAGATGACGTTGGTTCAAACTACACGCGTGTCTCACAACAATTTGTAGTTTTTTCTTGCTTTCGGTTTCGAAACGAAAATAAAATGTCTGCTACTGCCGTTAATTTTTTTCTAAATTTTTCATTGATTATACTGAATAACAGTTGTACCTCCACATTAAATTTCATTTCGGAAATTTGCTGAATTAGCAATAAAATGGTCTACTTTTTGGAGATTACTTAGATTTGTCATATATTTAACAAAATAAATACCTATAATTTGTTAAATACATTAGTTTAGGATATGATGTTAGGATATATCTTACGTCAATAGGTTTACCCTCTATTTCGTTGAGGGACAAATAACATTACCGGTAGTACACTCCCATACTGGAAGAGGAGGGTACCTTCTCATTTGAGGAAAAATATATGTGACGTTATGCTATCTTTTACACCAATTTAGATTACAATAATGACAGTTAATCTTTAAGTATACCCGAATTTAATATAGGGATAAGACCACACCCTAATAATTATTAAATTTCGGTTTCGACCACATAATACGAAGATATTTCCCTGGAGATCTCCGAACCTCAACTATTTTCCCTCACC
>DWME01010499.1:0-10172 GCA_018244795.1 Parelbella ahira ahira
ACTCCGGGTTTTACCTAGCGGCTGTAGGTGGAATACAATTTAATCCATTTTTTTTTATGTTTTTTCCCAATGCTCTTTCAGTTTTGTCTCTGGTTCCGCATGCGACCCCGCAATCATGTTTTCCTTTTTCTTTTGCAGCGTGGGAGGACGTGGTGCGGTGCGGCGGCGGCAAAGTGCGCTACTTCAGCGAGTGACGCGAGCGGGCGCCGCGCCTCGAACTGTGAACGAGTTGTGATAGATCCACCCGGTTTTAGTGGATCGATCAAATCGTTACTAGACGGATATGTCTCGGTGTCGACGTGTGTCGGTGTCCGAGCGCGACGATCGAACGTTCGAACGTGGACATCGAATCGTATTTATAATTATATGGTTACCTTCGCGACTCGATGTTATTGACTCGCGTGAATTATTCGTGGTAGTGGCGCAGTGCTACTTCGGTGCGGTGGTCAGATTTCAGTCACTTTGATAAATGAATTGTCGATTAATTTGTACAAGTTGCCGACATTGATGTGCTCTATAATAAAATTGACTAATCCCGGAAGCGACCGGCGGTATTTAAGTGCGAGTGTTAGAACAGTCAAGTGGGTGTTTATTAGACGTGGCAAAGTACGAGTGTGACGTGTGAGCACGTGTTGGACGCCTCGGCCTTTCAGTCACATGTATGGTGATATGGTGACGATAATTGCACCGGCAGCCCGTCGTGTACGAGCGGGGTTGTAGCTTTGTAAATATATCGGGTAGTGTTAAAAGCTTACATTTGAGCAAATAATACAAAATGAATAAAAAATATTTTATATATCGCTTTATATATCCAAAAATTATTTATGTTGTAATGATTCAGTGATTGTTACATTAAAATTATTATTATACTTTGGAGACCCGGTACCGTCCTGGACTAGTAAATTGTTCACGAAAAGACAGAAAAATATTACATGCTGGCCCTTGAGACGGTTTAACAGTACATAGCAATAAAGACAATGAATCAAAATTATCAATTGTATTGCCAAAAAAATCGATCAATTTTCCTAATCTGTGGTATCACTGATTTTAGAACGAATAACTTCACACACATTTATAAGCGAGTTCTGTTTATATTTTTGTAATCTGTTGTCTGTCATGTTAATTTTTTCTAAATAAGTCAAATGTTAAAAGGATATTGTGACCAAATGAATAAATGCTAGTCAGTTAACAAATAAATCGTGATCAACAACGGCGTCAATGAATACGTTCCCGAATCGAAACTTGCATTTAATCAAAAAATACTTTTACTATGAAAACTAATGAAAATGGCCAACGTTTTGGCCGGCCAAAGGTCCAGAGTCCAGCGCCTCGTCTCGTATCGACTCGGCAGTATGTCACTTATGTTTTAAGTTTCAAGTGCGCAGGCACAGTGTATGTTGTTTCTGTTTATGTTTATTGGAGCTTGAATTTTTTGTTACAGAATCACCAATATTAGGTAGATTCTTCCTAACTACTACTTAGCGATTTCATTTCTAATTTTGTTATGTATTTTTAAGTTTTACTGTTATATAAAATATTGTAAATAAAATAACTATTGTATAAGTGCCCCGGCCATATGTTAACTATGGTTAGGAATTATCAAAATTTATCGCAAATCCATTTAAAAATACATTTTCATAAAATTCATTTTCCCTCCACCGTTTCGCGGTCGGTGTTTTGGAAATTTACGTGCGCGTTGTTTTCGTGTGATAAGTGATGTCCAAAGCTTTTTTTTATTGATGCTTTAGGCATATAATAGTAAACGCTAATCGTATGCATTTCGGCATAATTATTTTACTAAGGTATATGTTGAATTACTCGTCAGAATGGAAAAACATTTCAGTCAGCTGTTTCAGAATATATATATAATTTTTCAAAGATTTTTCTAGCTAATAAACATTGCTGTCGATGAAAAAATGTTGATTCTTTTTGATTTGTGTGGCAAGTTTGTATAACCTACATGTATTGCAGAACCATTATGTGTATTTAATATGTACATGTGTTTTGAACGCTACAGCAATGACGCCATTGCGATAACTGTGATGGTTTGAATGTCACTGTCGTCTATGCCATGCATAAGACATATAAATAGTTACGTTATATGGTGTCATTGCTCTTTATATTATTTCAATTTTACGTACTCAGTGTTATTGTTTATATATACTTCAACGTAAAGCATATTGCTTTACTTTGTCAAAATTTGCTACTATGAAAAAATGTCACCTGAGTTCAAAATACGCTAATCATATAGGTATACATAGTTATCGAGAAAGTATCTTAAGATTGGCTGTAAATAAAATATTAACTGGTCAAGTTAAAAACTGACAGTTTGTTTAAGGGCAGGAAATATTTTTTTATTAGAAGCTATTTTATTCGGCTGATTTGGGGTTGCCAGTTAAAATTTATAAAATGCAGTATACGTGCTCACTAAATTACCTACGTCACAAAAATATGTACTCAACTAATCGGCTCGCCGGAAATAAACGTCTATATATGTATCTTAATAAAATTGATCTGAGCTTAATTCCTATGTTCTAATTGTTGTAAAATATAATTAAATATCACTTGAGAATATCTACCACGATCCCTTAATGGTAAGTTAGGTTTATCATTACATCGTAAGTATATGCTGGAACGACTGTTGGTAATGTACTTTTTTAAAATAATGATAATAGGTAAAGGATAAATGGAATAATTTATACAAAATTGAAGTTTAAAATTGTATTCCACAGTGTACCATCATGGATGCCACCCCATACAAAAATATTCATAAATAAATTAACGACCCCCTAACTCTTGCAATAAGTAGGTTCAACCCTCTTTAGTATTCTTTTTTAATGTCCGTGCAGTTAACTTGTCTACATTAACTTGCTTGTGTGAAGACTGGTTATAAGCTTTTTCGTTTGTTTGAAGTAATTGAATTAATGTAATGGCAACATAAAAAAATACCCGGGACAGTTGATTCTAATGAGTGTATGTATACACTGAGCTAATCTAATAAAATGAAAATACTGGCACTCAGTAAAAACTTTTTTTTAATTGAGTATTGATCTTATTATGTCATATAAATAATATTCCTAAGATTAGATTGTAACGAATATTGTATTAAAACCCGTCATAATATTATATATATTGTAATAAGCGTTGCTGTATTGTCTGTTTGTTGCACGCGATGTTTGTGTCCGGGCGTTGTAAACTAATCATGAGCGAAATAGTATTGTAAATATTTATATATACGCATTAAATTTGAGATTTACTTCGCAACCAGATAAACAAAAAACGTAGAAAAAAATGTGTACCTACTACCTTCTTAAGAGTATTCTACACTTGAAAGTTTTCTATTTTCCTCGTTCATGTTTCAATTTGTAAATTGTCGCCTAGTTTCGTGACCATCTACATACAACTCGTCCGCGATAACTTGAGACCTGCTTCCTATGTGCATGTACTCTTTTCCATGCTTAAATATCGTCCTTTTTTAACGTAGCAAGGTGAATAAGTTGTTTTATGCGCCGTACAATCGCGTCATGTGACGTCATCACGTAAATAGCATGTTGTCGCGCACGCGTTATATAAGTTTTGTCTCGATAGAGTATATGAGTTATGGAACAACAGAAAACTGTGTGCATTGCTTCTAACGAGTTGTATTTGTATGGTTTTCTGTTTCCCAACCGATATAATATGCATTTTTGGATATTAACATGTGCACATACGATTGCCCAGCAGACATTCAATCGGTCAGCGAAAATATTATTATTATATATAACGGCAGGTTCCTTACGGGGTACGCAGAGATCACCCGTGCAAAATATCTTACAGACTTCACGTGTTTCATCTAAGTTCATCACGGCGGATGCTTCAAATAAACTTGAACTTATAGATCAATCGATTTCTGTGCACATGTTATAGAAACTGTCTGACCACATAATTATGTACGAATCGTATGCAAAAATTATAATTTTTTTTTTTGAAAAAAAATATCTGTTAAAATAATTCGAATAAATCGTGTTACTTTACTTTTGTGCTGACACTTTTCTGTTGGCGTTTTTTAAAGCCAAATGTTGAGATTAATTCATGTAGCATACAGATATTGAAGATATGAAGTTCTCACAATAACCTGTTTGTCGAATTGATAGAGATATTATAGTTAAAAGTTCTGTGTGAATTGAATATTTGATTCTGAATTTTTACTATGTCTAATTATTAGAAAAAAAAATGAATAAGGCCTCTGTACCAAAACATGGTTTATTTCCTGAAGGAACTCTTGCATTGCATTTCTTTCATTTATTTACTTACCGGTGAGATGTAGGTATATATGTAGGTACATTGAAAAATATTTTTAGCATTGATGGTGAACGCCGACGCGAAGTTTTCATTTCCATTTATGAATTATTACACGATTTTTTAATAAAAAATTGCCTGGGCATTGTGTAAATATCTTAAGTTCTTCATAAAAAATCGGTTCTTGCTTATTAAATGTCAACACATTTTTACATTGACGTGTTACTGATACAAAGCTCATATCAAAAGGTTTAGAAATATTGTTTGTTATTTCTTTCCCTTGTAAAATATGTAAATATGTGCAAAATGGATGGAATTAAATTGTATTATTACATAGTGATTACAGATTATTAAAAGACCGGGAGTAAATGTAATATCAAATGAACGTAATCTGTTGTACGTATATGGTGGCAGAGCGGAACCATAAACAATAACTCTCCTTGTGGAATGTTCTATAATGTAATCGAAAATTATTTTCGTCATGGCTCTTTCATCTTTAAAGTGTGGTTTAAAAATGTATAGTGCTTGAAACTGAATATCACTTGTAATTATCATGATTGTTATTTTGTGGTTCGAATGCGAACTATGGGCGCCACGTGTTTGTGTAACAGGTGTTTTGATTTATGATACTTCTTATAATCTAAAGGCTAGTAATAATTGTACGCATAATGCCTCAAAATATTTAAAATATTTTCTTAAAAAAACGTGTGAGCTATATATTATTATTAATCATTATAAGAGCGTAAATTATACAGTTTTTAATTATTCAGAATCGAAACGATCAGCTTCCGAGCTATTGGCAAAAGTGTATAAATAAATGTATAATAAGAAAATATAATTTAATTTTACTGTTTCATACTTCGGTAAAATTGTAATCTTTACATAATACATATTTATTTAAAACCGTAGTTGGTCAATGATATATCATATAAGTATTGTTTTTGGTAATGATGAGACGTTTGCTCTTCATGTCTTATCTGTATTTAAAAAAATTATTCATCTGCTAATATACGTTGGGTGTCCCAAACTTAACGCAAGATTTGAATTAAATAGAAAACACGGTTTTTAGTCTTTTGATTGTTATTTTTTTATTGAATTAAAAAGTACATAGGATAAGGTTATTTATGGAATAACTCGTTTGTCGAATTTTTCCATGACCATTTTGCATGAATATGGATGAATTTCGATGACGCAGCGTTGAATCTCCTCCTTTAATGCACGGGTGGTTGTCGGCTTGTTGACATAGACCTGTGTTTTCAAAAACCCCATAAAAAGAAATCTAATGGTGTTAAATCACACGACCTAGGGGGCCAATTCTGATCACCGAAACGAGCGAGTAAACGACCTGGAAATGTCTCATGCAGTAATTGCATTATTTCACGGGTTGTATTGCATGTGGCACTGTCTTGCTGAACCCACATGTTAACCACATCAATATCAGCCAATTTCGGCAAAAAGAACTGCGTTATTTGAACGGCTTGTTTTTGGACGACCAGTGTGTTTGGCGGCTCTAACGGATGCAGTCTCCCTGAATTTTTTCATTAATCTCTTCACAGTTGACGAAGTTAAAACACTATTCCGACCATATTTTGTAAATTTTCGAACTTCAGCCGCCAAACTCATTATTTTTGAAATATTGTTCAATAATGAAGACACGTTCTATCGTGTATAACGTTCCATTTTTACTTACCCTGAAGTGTCAGCTGTCAATTTGTTTTTTTAGGGTTGCCAACACTTTACTGCACAAACGGCGACAACTTCAAAACTTGCGTTAATTTTGGGACGTTAACATGTCGGTCCAGATTATTACTCTGTCTCCAGGTCTAGCCGTTGTACGTTTATTATGATGCAGATGCTCGCTATAATATCTACTTTCTTTATTATATTAACAATGTATTTTAACTGCAGAAAAAAGCCTTAAAAAATATTGTGACGCAAAAATATACTTTGCTTACAAAATTTCTTTGCACTGTTATTCGTTTCAATGTTTATAGCTGAAATATATGAATTGTCTCGGTTAATATCGCAAGAGCAAGCGAAGTATGGTTGAACGTGTAAAAAATCGTTATTTTTTTAAAACTAGGGTAACTATGCTGCTTCGTTGGTTGAGTGGTTGCAAGCGCAACTACAGATCGGGATGTCCAGATTTCAATTCCCGGGTCGGGTACTATTGGATTTTTCTAATTTAAAATATCTAGTAGTGACTCGGGAGTTTGGATCTGCGCCCGGTGTATGGCAATAGGCTCACCACCTATCCCATGGGACTTCAACATAACTGGTTAAACGTGGAGGTGTACTGCACTCTTCTGCCTACCCCTTCCGGGATTACAGGCGTGATGTTACTTTTAGTATAACTATGTGTTAAATGAAAATATCCTCATATTTTTAAGATAAGGGCCAAGTGGTCATCAAATAAAAATTTAATTGAAATTCTCTCCAGTAGATTTCCCTTGATGCGCGCATAACGGCAGACCTCCATCATATCATTTTACTTGCATAATATATAGATTACATCAACACCCAAATGACGTCAACACACGCATCACAGTCCATAGCCAATTGGAAACTCATTGCTTTTGTTTTAAAAACATTCGGTATCTGACAACAACTTACCGACAGACATATAGACAGAATAGCAATGAAAATATATTGGATCTTCTAGTTTCCCTATTTTATGATTAAGACAGAGTAATAATGACGACTTTATAATTTGTAATGTTTGTTTATGTATGAACAATATTGTAACCAACTGCAATTTACAGTTATGTACTTTTTCACTGTTTCCGTTTTCTTAATAAAATGTTGAAATTATAATTACTTCTGTTATTGAATAAATATGAATCCCGTATGAAAATTATAACGGAGGTTATGTGCAGTTTACGCTTTACACATCGCACAATTGGAATCGTCCAAGCCACTAATTGTCGGTGGAGGGAGACTGGCTTGTGGAGAGTCCCTACTTCTTTCGGGAAAATTACTAATAACGAGTTTTCAGAATGGAATTCTAATATTTTATATTAGTTACCGATCACGATATGAACAAATAAATTAGAGCAACCGATAATACCAGATGACTAGAAAACCTACAGATCTGACCTACATCTACTTACTGCCTATCCATATTATTCTATATACTAGAAAAATCACTAAAAAATGAAACAAAACCCGTTTCATTCTGTGAGATATTTTATTTTCATAACCAACATGATACAGATGTTATGGCTTTGTATTCAAATATTCTATTATAATAAAAATATTAACAAATTATCTTACATCCACTTGAAATATACAATTTCTAATAGATCTTAAAAAATACTTTTCAGACCAACCACAAGTCGATATCAAAACATGTTCTGTCTGTATAACGGTCACCGAGTGACTTGGATCGTCGTTTGGTTACATTTTGATATAAACTTGAGTTCACTTGTAACACTTACAACAGTCAGTAATGCTCCACTGCCTGTGTTGGGGCATCACTAACATGTTTAATCGCTTGTGCAGCAAATAAAGGAACCCCAGCGCCGACTTACCGCTCCAGCCGCCCTATCACAAGCTATAGCTTGGCATGTAATCAGTTATATCGTGAGGATGATATAAAATAAAAGCAGTTCTCGTTTTAACAAAAGTTATGTGTTCATAACTATTCCTGGATATCACATCTTACTTTGTCTCTAGTAATTATTAAACTGATTTTTAATTATTTCCATTGACATGTTTGTAATGCTTCAGCGTCAATTTTCTACATTATATGCATCTGAATTAATGATTTTGAATAGATAATTTTTAATTATTTATTTTATTATATATTGTCACTAACGTTTTGTTAAAGTTAATAAAGGATATTTCTCACGCACCGCAAGGCACCTCTGACTTATGAGCTTGGACACGTAAACGAACAGGAATACAACTAAGCGGTTAAAGCGTCTGTGTACTAGGACACGTCACAATTGGATACACTTGGATATGTGACATCTGTCAACTTGTCATAATGACACTGAGAACAAGGAAACTTAACGATTGGACTCCACTTAGCATCATTATAACGATTCCATTCTCCATCATTCAAACTGTGGTTTATACGTTTAAAAATATAAAACTTCGCCATTTTGGTGTTTTACACACATAAATATATTATGTATTTTTGTCGAACATCTATTAATGTACCGTTTCTTACTTTTGCCCTTGTTTTCGCGTAGATCGTATTGGATACAGAATTAGCGACGACACAAACTTGACAAAATAATTTACCTTAACAGAAACATGAAAATAAATACAATCTTATTTGGGCACACGTATTGTGCATCTCTTAGAGTATATTTTAATATACAAACAATATGCACTGTATATTTAATCAGTCGTTAAAACCGTACCGTCTTTTAAATAATCTAAATAATTTACGGGGTGCTTCGGAAACTCTATGTAGACATTAAATGAATATATTCAAGTCGCGTCGATTGACAAGCATACTTGCACAGCGCGCTAGGTAGGAGTCGAGCGAAGGCACAGGGCGCGGGCGGCGGCTAGAAGATGTCGGGGCAGGCGGCCCAGTCGCGGCGCGCCTTGCAGTCCCAGTAGCGGTGCGTGTAGAGGTGGCGCAGCGGCAGGTGCGCGGGCGCGGCCTGGCGCGCGAACCAGGCGGGGCGCGGCGGCGCGGGCGCGGGCGCCGAGCGCGCCGCCGCCGCCTCGGCCGCCGCCTCCAGCTCGCGCCGCGCCCCGCGCTGCTTCTCCTCCAGGCGCAGCTTCTCGGCGTTGGCCTCGTCCCAGAGCCCCTCCTCCATGAGGCGCTGGTCGGGCCGCAGCCGCGAGTCGGTGGGCGCGACGCCGTCCTCGGGCTCGTTCAGCTGCGCGGCGAGCAGCGTGAAGTTGTACCAGCGGTCGGAGTCCGGCGGCGCGGGCACGCGCTGCCAGGCGAGCGCAAATTTGCCGGTCTTGCAGACGGTGTTGTCGGCGGAGGCGCTGGTGACGGGCGCCACCTCCACGCGGCTGTCCCAGTGGCCTTGCAGCACGTAGCGCGGCACGCCCTGCGGGTCCTTCACGACGCCGGTGACCTTGCGCTGCGTGTCCTTGCTAAAGTAGCCGTAGGGCAGGTACTTAACGTGCGCCACGTAGCCGGCCGCAGCTCCCGCCTCACCCTTGATGTCCATGTCGCCGTGGTTGTCGACCCACAGCTTGCCCACGATGATATTATGCACCGTCGTCGACACCTGACATTGAATATTCCTTACATAATATTATAATTTTACGTATACATATATTATAAATTCATATATATTGTCAAGACTATTTCCTAGACAGATAAGCAGACTAACAATTTCCACCAGCTGTTTACATTTAAAAAGTCGTCTTATATGATTGAACAACTAAAATTACAATTGACAAAATACTTGTTTAAAATTAATTGGTCCAGATGTAACTTCGCTTAAACAAACTAGTGTCCAATATTATAATAAAATGATATCACAATCCTGAAGTTCCTGTCATCTAACACAATGTGACATACACAGCGGTTTTATTGCATTGTCGCAAAGATGCTCCTCCCACTCTTTTAGAACACTTATTAGAACATAAAAGAAAAGATAGGTGTTCCTAATATCACAATGGGCCATTTAAGTCACATGAGTCGTGACGGTTGCTCGCGGAGCGCGTGCAAGTCTCTCCTTCACCTGTACCCGTGACCGTTAGAAGATCGCCCTGCTCACCTTGGTCCAGTAGTAGGCGTTACCGGAGTTGGTGAATAGCACGCAGCAGAGCGCGTCGGGGTCGATGGAGATGAACTGCCCGCGGAAGCGGCTGGATACGGCCACGTTCTGTCCGCAGCACCAGGCGCCGCCCTCGCAGTGCAGTGCCGATGTGGGCGGGTGGTGCAGCACCTGCGCCGCCGCACGTCACGCCCC
>DWME01010500.1:0-10171 GCA_018244795.1 Parelbella ahira ahira
CTCGCAGCCCCAACTTAAACCCAATAGAGCACATTTGGGATAAGTTAAATAAGACAATTAAAACATCATCTAACCCACCACTAACCCTTAGCCAGATTTTACATGCTGCACTGACTGCCTGGCGCGACTTATAGTAGGTGGACATCAAAAATGTCATCCAAAGCATGCCAGACCGAATGCAGGCGATCATAAGGGCTAGAGAAGTAAACACGCGATATAAAAAAGTACAAGATGTTATCAAAGATCAAAAAGTTTTTAATTACTAGTGCTCAAAACTGCAATGTTTAATTTTGTGTAAATGTGATTTTGCCCTGAAACTTCAATATAAACTTAAAAAAACATTATTTATGAGTAAAAATTATTAAAGACGTTAATTGGATGAAGAACAATCAAAATTAGCCTAAATATCCTGTGTAAACTGAAAAAAAACTAAAATAATCACTAATTTTATACTTGGCCAACATTCCGTGCCGGTGAGTGTATTTTTATCACACAATATATTTAATTGTATCTATTAAATAATAATTTAAATTATTATTCAACTCACTTAGCATTCTATGAAATGCTTGAGTATTGATTGGACTGCTTATAGCATACTGCAAGAGAGGATTAAAGTGTAATTTTAATACAGTTACAGGCTGTGCAATAACACATATGAATTGTCTATGATTATGTCCTGAATGTCAGCTTCTCTGGTTTAAAAAATCTTGATGAATCGCTTATATATAATTTTAGCGAAAAGTCATTAAATAGAAAAGATCTGAAAGATTTTCTGGTATCACATCATTCTGCACAGATCAATTCTAAGCAATGATGCACATTAAAATATTATTGCTGTTCTAGTGTAAATAAAGGGAAGAAAATAAAGGAGGTTAATGCTGTGTATTGGACCACAGAGGGCATCAATTCTAAATTGCATCATTTGCCCTCATTGCAGAAATGTAGCTGGCTAGATGCTCACTGTACCAAGCACACAAGTGGATTCAATCCATTATAATATCATATCATTTGGAAACCACATTTTCTAAAATTGACAACCATGACAATAGTACCTCTTGATCAGTATTGGGGATGTTGATGACGGAGCTGCATACTGTATCTCAAACTAGCTTTTTTGTTCAAATGAACATTGTCAATATTGTTTTAACCATAATTGGTCTAGGTATTAATAATAGTGACATGAATATTTATTATTAAAAACTGTAACATCACACCTGTAATCCCCAAAGGATTAGGCTGAGGGGTTTATTACACCTCCATATTTTACCTGTTACATTTAAGTCCCAAGGGATAGGTGGTGGGTGAGCCTATTGCCATACACCAGGCACAATTCTAGACTCTGAGTCACTACTAGAAATTCAAAATTAGAAAAATCCAATAGTACCTGACCCAGGATTTGAACCCAGGGCCTCCCAATCAGCAGTCACACATGCAACCTACCGCTCAACCAAGGATGCTGTCATATTTATTATTACAATTTTTTTTACTGCAAGTTAATATTAGATAATCTGTAATAACGATAATTGGCACTCTCTAGGGGAGGCCTATGTTCAGCAGTGGACAGCTATAGGCTGATGATGATGATGATGATTAGATAATCCTATGTTTTATATCTGGATCTTAATATAATCAGGGTTAGCATTTTTGATTACCCATTGCAATAAAAAATATAGGTTAATATGAATATAAAACAATATTACTTTTAATTGTACCTGGTCATAAACACCTCCTTTTTATATCTTAGTGATCACTGCTTCAGTACCAAAATATTATAGAATATAAATTTGTTCTAATTTTTCCTCAGTCCACTCAGGTAATTAATTACAAACACATTGAGGAAACTGTGTGTATATTGTTTTACATATAACACACATCTACTGAGTGTTATGTATGTAATTAACTTGGTATTTAAATAATTTCAAAAGCTGATGTATTGAAACTAAATACAAAGAAGCAATAAAAAGTGCTTTTATCTAGATTTTTACATTTTTGGTTCTACATTAACATTTTCATGGCACAATCAGGATATATTTCTTGAATTAATATAACAAATCAATATTATCTGATATTTCGATAATTGTAACAGTAATATGAAGATTAAAAACCTAATCAATATGTCCATAAATTTGATAGGTTACAGGGTTTGAAGCTCCTAATATCATGCTTAAAGTATTAAGTCTAAAATGTTATTTCAATTAAATTAGACAATAGTATACAAATAGCAGGAGTTGCTGTGTCTGTTCATTTTCAGATAAAATTATATACAATTACTAACGAAGAATTGTTCTTCAAACAATGTATTTGAAATTTTAATGTGTCATGTTTCTCAGTGCATTGCTATTGAAAATTATAAATAAAACACCCTTAAATAAACACAAATAGAAGGAACTAAAATTGAATAGTGATTACCCATTAGTACTGGACACATGAATAGGGTGCATAGCAAACAATCTGAGCAGTTCAATGCACCCTGAACCATAATAACTTAGGCCTACCTGTATCAAAAACAATGAATATATTAACATTAATATGTTTCAAATTAAAGTGAATCTTTCTTATCAATTATTCTCTTGCACATAATACATATTACATACATTTCAAAATGGTATGAATATGATGAAACAATATAACACTATCTGTATGTGAAAGTTAAGACTGACTTACTCATCTCAATAGTGTTATCTGTTGGTAAAATGTAGTTACGTAAAAGAGTTAGAAAGCTTTTGTTTAATTGTTATTTTTGCTAGTGTCAAAGAATCCCACAAACGTCAGGGTGGCCTAGTGGTTGTTACAAATGAAACACTCTTTTAGATTAGAACACAGTGAGAGTTCCATATTTATTTATTTATTTATATAACCAATAAGACAACTATATGATACATACAATAATCTGTATAATTTGATGTAGACTAAAAGTTGCCTTGATTGATGAAGTCACAATGGTTATGCGGGGACTGGGGTTGACATCACAATTAGAACTTGTTGGTTTGAAGTACGGCACAGATGTTGATAGCTCATATACACTTTTATATTCACTAGATCCATATTAAAAGTGAGTCTCTTGTGTATCATGTAAATATTTCTAATTGTAACAATTTTTGATGTGTGATCTATTTTCATAAATTATATTGTTGTTTTATGTGTTGATTTTCGAGATATTTAAAAAACATTAAGTTGGCACGATTCGATTAAAAAAATGTATTCTTCATGAAAGATAAAAAACCTATGGAAAGTTGTGCTGTTATTTGTTTTTGCCAAAGCAATTGTTATTAATTTAGTTTAGGTGAGTTAAACATTGAGTAAGGTTGTGAATTATTAACTAGAACAACATATGTATATTATTATAACAGAGAGCCTAGGCCCTAGTCACTTATGGGATCAATCAAATTGGCTTATGAACAATTGCAGACACTCTAGTTAGTATATGTATCATATCAAGGTTATTTAATATCTGAAACACTCATATTGAAAGAACAAAACATTATGTTGACTTTTATTATAAATACTCTGTGACTAATAATAAATATTTTTAAATCTAAACTCTTTATATAAAAATAGAAGAAGAAGGTGAGCCTTCTTTTCCAAGGGACAGAAATAACAATTGCAACAGGGGAGCATCATATTCCTTTGCTTGCCCCTTCACAGAAATATAGATCTGATGTTATACAATATTTTAGCTTTATATTTTCACTTTCAATCTTAACATTCATAAAATCTTTCATAGAAGGTAGCAATTATTTTAACTCTGAAGCCAGCATCCTTTCAGTGATCATATTGTTAGCTTGCCAAACGACATAGACCCATTTCTAACTGTGAGATGGTACAATTATAGACTGACCATGTATATAAGTATTACAGAGAACATATCCGCCACAAGACAGATGTCACAGTACAATTTTTCATTGCTAATGGTGTTTACCGCGTTGCGCCGCGGTTTCACTATGTCACGATTTAAAAATAATTTGTTACATACACACTACATAAATACCTTATGTATGTATATGTGTACGTATTAATGACTTATGTTTATTGAACACGGCCGTGAATCATTCGGTGCCGTTATTGTGTGATAAAAATGTGTAAAATACAAATTATGTAAATGTTTATACTCGATTCGGACCGCGAATATTACATTTTGTTATTAAGACGTATTAAATTAACACTATTACCTAATCGCTATTTAGATTGTTTTTGAATATAAAAGATTTAAGGCTACTACACTTGGCCCTATATTCCTGTGTTTAACTTTATTTGCGATATGTAGGAATGTTTGGCTAATTGTAGTCGTACATACGTCGTACGTAGTTATACATTTCGACTGTTAGGCTGAAATTTTATAGCGCGACTCTCAAGTCTTGATATTTGAATAACAGCACAACTTTTAACGACACGACCAGGGAATCAATATTTGGCTTGCACCCGCTTTACACAACTGTATTTTGTCTTTCTGTGTGCTGTCCTTACAATATTGTTTGTGGATTGCATTTGTAATCCAATATGTCAGTGTGCTTGGAACATGTGAAATTATAGATATTCTATAAGTGTTTGCTGATTGTACGGTGAATATAATTATACAAACACACGGAAGGTACAGTTAAAATTAAGAGATGTGACATTTATGTTTTTGATTATTTTCCTAACTAAGTAATTGACTTTGATGAACAGCTAAATTTTTAGAATATACACTTTTTTGTGTATAAACAAACGACAACATGGTTATGTATTTTCTACGCGTGAATTTTATGCTATATATATTTGAAAATATTTCCTTGTTATCGTATTGTTGGCAATTTAAAAAAAAGCTCTTCCTATGTATTCATGACGTAAGTTAACATTTCTTTTTATTTAGAATTGCAAGCTTATTGAAAGTGGAACTGGCAGCGACAAATTCACGACATTTTTGTATTTATAAAACAATGTTTGAGAACTTCTTGCTCATATAAATCTGTTACATAATGTAATACATTATTTTAAAATAATTTTCAAAGGGTTTTTGCTACAAAGGAATGCATTTTTGTATTGTCATTATTTCTCATTTACAATAAAATTCAGTATGAAACGATATTTAATGTTCTTGTTGTATTTATAGTATATACTTTATCGAAGTTATCGTGAGTATCGGCTTTTGGTTATTTATTGAAGTGGTTTTTGTAAATAATTTCCCATGATATTTGAATGTAAAAAAATATTATCTTCCCAAGCTCAACATATATTACGTTGTATGATATATGTGTGTATGTAGACAATGCATTTTCGCGCCGCGTTTTGCAGTTACGTAGTGCGGAAGTACATAGTTACCTATTGCAGTACAGTGGATTTTGCGAAAAATCGTTTTTTTTTAATAATCTACAGATTTCATTAGTTGGGCTTATGTAGCCAAATCGTTTGAGCTGTATGTAGCCAAATTATCGCCTACAAATATTTTCTCAGTACAATCGAAATTGACTATATAAAAACATCGTTAATGGTTATCGAAAAAGAAGCGCGATGCCGGTCTAAGGGTGGATTCACATTTTATTGCGGTTCACAGAGCAAAATAAAGCTGGTGGTATTTGCATTATCGTCGTCAATTGACGAATCACTTGATCGGTCTAAGGGCGGGTTCGCATTTTATTATGGTTTAGAAAGCAAAATAAACATGTAGTATTTGCATAACCAACGTCAATTTACGAATCAGTTTTTTGTTGCACGGTGTGAATAAATCTTTATGTTGTCTTTATGTACCCATGTATAACACCGTGTGCGAAAATCGTTTCGGTAAACGTTAACATGTGAATGCTCGCTAACCGACCCTTCAATGCATCGTGTCGATCCTGAAGGCTACGTTCAATGTTCAATTTACTTCCTTCAGTTGTCAAATGTATGTAGGTATTTATTTGCATATCAATTATCCCTTAAATTCGACTGATGTTCCTTGATTCTCATCTTTTTTCTTTGATATATTGGGAATGTACGATATACCTAGTGGCTTTGTTTAGCATTGTTTTTTATTTACTAACAATTTGGAATACATCAGAGGTGATAGTTACGAGTGCGCGAGTGTGTGCTCAACAACAGTGGATTGATCAAGAAAAGGTCTAGTATGTTCTATCGTTAGTGCCGTTGTGTTAGTTGGTCTAGTTTTTTTTACATTTATATAACAAAAACATATTTTGAAAGCTGTTATTTTAAGAACAGTTTTATTATTATATGGATCTTTACTTTTGTAAGCGATATATTGTGATTAAATAGAAACAAAAAAAATTATAAACTGCCGCATACAGCTGGTACTTACCTACCTTTTCGATCTGCGCATTCGTATCATCGCCCTTATCTCTACTTCCGTTCTATTTTCATCTATGTCACCGAGGGTCGGGTCCGTCTCCTCTGCTGGAGCGCAAGCAAACGCCATCTCATGCATAGGTATGATACTTATCACCTCTCTATCCGCATCAGTGGATTTCCATTCAGTCGGCTGTGTTTACGTTTTTTTCGTCTCTTAACGTTCTAATGATTGCTATGAGGTGGAGCATGAATTACATGTATGAATTACGCGTAATTTGCATGTGTGTATTACATAGACATGTTTCGAGCAGTAAGTGTATTGCGGGTTGTAAATTGTACGTAAACATTAATAAATATAGATATCTATGTAAAGAAATATCTACGATAGATAGAAAATGGTTCATAAAAAACGTCGGCGAAGGAGTGTAGTGCACTTTCGCATTCGGATGTAAAACAGAAATGTGAAAATTCACTCTTTTTTTTATAACCTATAAACTGTTCATGAAGGTAGTTTTTGTAACGTTCTGAACATATTAGTGACGTGTACGTACCTACCGTTATCACACGATAAAAGCAGTACTCTAATAAATACTTCGATCGATAACTTTGTATGTAATTAATAGACTTTTCCATGTGTACGCTTTCCACAATACGGCTTCGTGTCTGATCTGAGAGCGACAGCACTCGTTTCACAGACTTTACTTGTCCGCTCGGATAGTGAGTAGGATTCTTTATTTTTGGATAAGAAGTATTTTTTTTGGTCAAAATAGATACTTATTTCTGTCAGAGAATACATTAAGATACAATATAAATAAATTAAAATTCATTACATCGCCCCTACACTAATGTCCACGCGGATTTTCTTTGTTACCGTAACATAACCAAAAATCAGAAGCAATCTTCATAAATATAAAATGAAGATTACAATGTAAACAAAATTCGACGCATAAAAGCAATTTTTTTAACATGACTCCAATAATAAAATATTTTGTTCTATTATATCAATGATCCAACGAGCGGGGGTCCTCCGAGGAGCAACTGCCAAGTTGAAAAAAGGGGAAGTTCTTACACCACACCAGATGCCACATTGCGTTTTTGACACCACGTGCCAATCATGATGTTACATTTCACGCAAAGCGTGGATGTGTCGTTTGATGTTTGAATCGTCCGAGTCGGCGGAAATAATCACAATAATAATATATGATGACATCAATCCTCTCGCGCAGTAGTCAGACAACATAATAGAACAATAGTAGTAGGACCTAATTATTAAGTTTTTAAGTATTATCAAATTAGTGTATGTATTGAATACCCGTTTACGTCGTCTGCGTGTTTTAGCTTCGCAATGCAATTAGCAATGAAGGAACTAAGAAAGAATCGAGGAAGAACAGCGAAGACCGGAAGATTAATAGTGACTCAAAATATATATGTTATAATATAATTTCATGACCTTATTTATGATACATGTTGGAGAGGGGGGACGGACTCTGATAAAACCTTATATTTTGTAGGACAAACATTTTTTCACGTTATTTAGATAATTATCTCGATACTTAACAAAGAAAAATTCGGTTAGTAATAAATTTTGAAAAATCGTCAAATCAAAATATTTTATCCTTGCTACCCCTATTAGGCTACCATTTACCAACGTTACTGTAAGGAAAAAAGTTGGGCGTCTAGTCAAAAGGAAGCTACTCACGAAAAAGCAGCTTTTTAGTAATAAATGATGAAAAGTATGCTAGGGATCCTGTACTATTACATAAATATACATATTGACATAATATAGTAAGAGTCTATGACATGCATAGGTATGTATGTATATGTACATATATTATGTATACAATTCAATACGTTCATGGTGCCTAGGGCTTTCAAGATTTTATGCGATATCACTCCGCTTCGTATCGTCTGTAAAAAGGAATACCGACCATTGCAAAAACACTTTAACATCAAATGTTATGACAAAGACCTCCTCTTATTTTCGTCCAAACAAAATTTCTCGCCGTCAGTCATTCACTACTTACATAATGAAATTAGCGGAACACCTTAACGTTTCGAACAATCGTATTACGTAAATGTTAGGCAGACTACGATGATCCCAATCAATATTTTTGGTAGATCGTAAATTCACACGGCCGTCGTACGACCGATGCACTTTTCCAAATTTATCCGAAACGTTGTTACGTCACAGCATTCACACGCTTTAAAATTAAAGCACGCCGGGAAACGTCGTGGGCATCGGTTGTTTTTACTATAACTACCTATGTGCGTGAGTGCGTGCGTGCGCGCGTGGGTGTGTGTGCGCTGAAACGTACCGTTACTTAAATAAATAATATTACGTATAACGGATCTCGCCGAACCGTTGTGAATTTGAACCGCGGTGAAGCGGGCGCCGGCCCTCGCCCGTCACCACTACTCCCAAGGACACTAGCCAGTACGCTCACGGAACTGGAGGAACACGATCGGGACAGAAAACTATTTTCTTTGCTGGACTACTTTGTTCCTGCTCACTGACTACTGAGCTGCTCGAGTGCTTACTAGCACTGCTGCATGGTTGCTGCGTGGTTGCTGCCTGCTTGCTTTTGCGTGCTACCGCACGCCTGCGTCACAGCTAGTTTCGTCGAGGAGGACTAGAGGAGAGTGCGGTATCCTAGACCAAATAGTGCAATCTAGTGTTGACCTTGGCTCTTACCATAACAACCCTAATTATTATTAATTGTTACTATCTTTTGTGTTAATTATATGTGTGTTTAATAAATTAAAGTGACTTTAATTACCTAGTACCTACTTTGTTCGCTTCTTAAACGCGACAATGGTGCCCGAATACGTGGTCAAAAGGTTATAACTTATTTTGCTATTCTGGTTTACTTTATTAGTTTAGTATCTTGGGTTTGGATTTGGGTTGGTGTGCGTATTTCGGGTTCAAGAATAACTTTATTTTCATAATGAATTGTACATTCACTTACAATGAGAATTTATTATATAGTTTTACAAATAATATTTCACTTTCGGCATTAGACAGCATGCTAAGTACATATATACCTACATATATACATTGTTATGCTTTTATAAAGATAATTAGAATGTAGTAACGCGGGTAGCATGGGTATAACAATGTGCGGGTATTTTTGTGAGAATGAGTGTAGTACTGGTGCAGGCAAATCACAAAACACGCATGTAAGACAACTGCAACGAATTATGGAGGCGGCAAGTTGGATTATTTATAAATGTTTTGTGGTTTTTATTTAAATGATTATGTACCCATAGGAGCCCATGCCGCAGCGCTGTCCGGCACACTGAACGCCGCGACCCAGCGTCCGGAGATATTAATAGTGTGCGAGTGAGACGGAGATAGTCCTGCTTTTCCGCACTTACAGTGGCAGCCACCGACCAATAGGAGGATCCGAATGTCACTCAGTAGCAGGAGCGCGCGCAGCGGGCTCCGCGAACCTCTCCATAAATACCGGCACTGTTTGTCACATAAATGAGTACGATCCGATACCTCGTCTTTGATACACAACCTTTCTACATACTTATATTGTATGTTGTTTGTAATTAGTATTATTGATTTTCTGTTAAGTACACTTTTAGTAGGTGTTTAAATGTTTGTAGGTTTTTTTGCTTGCTTAATAATATTAGGTAGTTTATTGTAGAGTTGAACTCCCTCATAAGTGATGGTTTTCTTACCATAGTTCGTTCTAGTTCGACTTATCATTAGATTATTTATATTTCTTAACCTTTTTAAATACGGCTGGTCTTTTTTAGTTCTAAATGAAATGTGAGTATGTATATCATTACATACTCACATTTCATTTAGAACTGGAGGAGCTCCTGTTCTGCTGAGGCTACAGAACATTTTTAACTCCGTCATCCGTCATGGGAGAACTCCAAAGACGTGGAGCAGGAG
>DWME01010501.1:0-10137 GCA_018244795.1 Parelbella ahira ahira
CACCCGCCGCCTTTCCGATCTACCCCCCCCCCCCCCTCCTCCCGCCCGCCGAATATCTCTCTTCGCAGTTTTAAAAAAAATCGCCATTAAATTTTTGTATCGTCGACTGGTACAAAACAAAAATTATATATGTACATGCCACGTGTTAAACAAACTAAAACGCTGTTGGACAATATAAAAGTGTCAGGGGAATGTCAATTTTGAATCTTTTGAATTTTGAATACTTAAGCCCTTACAGCTGATCACATTCCCGTAATTGCAATTATCCCTTCTTGAACTTACTTGTGTTGAGGTTATCAATTAATTAAATTAATTATCAACGAATTAATTTCAAAAATCTTTTTGCACCTTCTTCATACTCCTGTTATTGTTTCTATAATTAATTATTAACAAATTAATGTTACATATGTAGGTAAAACGTAAGTTTTTATAGGACCAAATTTATTGGAATTTTTAAGAAAACTTTTTAATTACCATTTTGGAATTACTCGTATACTGAATGGTGAGCAGTCTATCTCACAATCAGATTTGCTTTCTTAAAGTTAATAACACCGAGAGTCATCAACATCGAGGTAATTACTTAGATATTTTGATTAATTACCTAACCGATAAATTTTAAAGGCAGTACGTCGATTTAATAAACTTCCTGCAGACCAATTTGACGCTAATCGCCAACTCCATCAATATGAAGCGGGGCACAAAGCGCCTCAATACTAGACGGTGACAGCTCCAAGCCCACTGGGGCGCTAAAAGTTAGAGCTCCGAAATGCAATTGTTTTTATTGGCTTTGTACACTGGATCCATGCACTAGATCGAGAGAACAATCCGATGAAAAAATCTCTTGGTACTTTTTCAAATAATGTGGTAAAGCACTGTTGTTAAAAATCTAAAATGTATTTTGCAATGAAAACATTCAACTTACCGTAGAGGGTTAGTACTTACAAAGAAATGTACCAAAAATGTTGCCGTATCATAAAAATACTTGAGCCCGAGTAAAATAAAAGTACACGCAGACTGCATTGTGTAATTAAAACGAGTGTTTCAGGTCACTTGTGTGAGAGTTTAAAAGAGATCTCTAGCGGAGAATTAAAATGTCCCCTTTGTCTGACGTTGGTGTCCGTGTGTCAGCGTTCCTTTTCTAAAGCATGTACGAAACTTAAAATTTTTGTTGTATTTGTACAGGCCTTAGTCTATTTGTATATATAAAATATCTTAAATTAATGATTACATTAATATTATATAATCACCTCACATCCCTTACGAGGTAGGCAGGGAGTACCATGTGCTAATTATCTCAATCCTTACAAGGATAACGTAACGTTATCAAATGAAAGTAAAAATATTTATTCAATACGAACCAATCGGTAGGTGTTTTGATGTCTCTGAGCAAACAAATAAGTATAACAACATAATATGATCGTTAGTCCCAAACAAACGTCGCTTGCGTTGTGGATGACCAGCGCCCTCCGATTACTACAGAAAATTGTGAAAAGAACATAATATAATAAAAGAAAAGATAAAAAAAAATTAACAAACATAAGATCCAAATTATAAATTAACCAATTATTATGTTTGTCAATATTAATATCAATAATTATTATAATAATGTTATGTAATATGAATCCTGTGAACGAAATATAAAAAGACAATCAGTTCACGATTTGCATATAAAAGGGAAGGCAACAGGGTTCTCTTGCGATAATTAAAAACCGCGAAGAACCGTTGGCTGGTTTATATCCTTAGAGTAATTTATCCCGGGAATAATTAATGAGCCGAGTTACAGTACAGTTCGTTACGAACTCGAATGAATACACGATTAGACAGGCGGAACGTTCGGTCAGAAACATCGGAACGATATCACTTTCTGTGTTCACATGTCGTCGTTATAATTAAGTAATGAATGATTTGCAAAAAAAGACCGAACGATAAACCGCAAACAACGGGCCGAGCAAACATCGCCTAATAAAGTTATTACTCCAAATAGATGAATCCTAACTAAATAATGTCACATTAAATATATGTATATATGTATTATATACACATAGTAAATACGCATAGTATCCTTCAGATACGCATAGAAATATTCCAGGTCAGAGCGCGTGCCGGGACAAGACCCAGATCCAATTAAGATTGAATATTGTTCTAAATTGACTGCATTGACCGTTTGATATCAGATGAAAAGTACCATGATTCTTGTTCAACATCGCATTCATTAATTCGCTCCCCGTACTGTCGACATACTGGAGATACTGCACACATGCTGAAGACTAAAGGAGGCGTACTGGAAACACACTAGAGACATACTGAAGATATATTGGAGACTGGAAAAAGACACATACTGAAGAAGCCTGATGAACTTAAACTCTTATATCTTATAACTCTCTTGGCTGATGTACTTAAGCTCTTAAATCTTTGTTTCTCCACATTAGTACTTAAATAGGTTAACTGCCACACATCTAAATGTAATATGATTTAGTGTAGTAACGCAAAATAACCCTTTATAAAAGTAGAGTTGACAAGTTGTTCGCTGTACAAGTAATTGATGACCAAGCAAATCGCGCCCCGCGACTTGGCGCGCGATTCGTTGTTATCAGGATATCTCCATGTACATCTTAAATCAACGTTTTACACAATGAAATAATCATAACAACAACATGCAGTACCAAAACAAGTAGTGATAGTGGCGTTAGTTAAAGAGGCATTAGTTTAATCCCCGAAGGGTTAGGCAGAGGAGTGTAGTACACTCCCACGTTGTACCCGTTACAAGTTAGAAAGGCGTTGCAACTTATTCGTAGCAGTGAGAGATAACACAAACTTGACGTCAAAAATGTTCGACGAAATGTTCATTGTTAGTAAGCTCGGTTAAAATATTTATAATGTACAGTAACTCATTGACGGTATACCATATAGCATACTCATGTTATATTAAGAACTAAATAACTATGATAATAATTTTTTGTCGTAAGCTAAGTCTACGGCTTTTCGTAGCTATGTCTACGGGTTGTCGTAGCTACGTCTACGGGCTCTCGTAGTAATCGTTACGAGTATGTATTAAGATTACGGAAATAAGCTGGTTGTGAAAACTTCCTCAAATACAATTAAAAGTTATATACAATGAAGTGATAATGGACGTCAAGTTGTTAGCACACTTCATTATTTTTATTATTGCTAATAAATCGTTACGCCAAGGTTCTACGGGGTAGGCAAAAAATACAAAATGTTAAAAATACAATATGTCTAAGAAAAATGTATTTAATAAAATGACATGTATTTTTTTCTTATCTTTTGGTATTATTAATTCGCTTAATAAGTATGTAAATATATTGCATCTATGTACTAGATACTAGATATGTATGTATGTATATTATTAGTAAATATTTATAACAAGGTAAATTTAATAATTCGTTTAAGTATACACGTATATTGACTGCCTCGTAGGTTGCGTGGTTGCAAACTCGACTATTGATCGGGAGATCCTGGGTTCAAATCCTGGGTCGGGTACTATTGGATTTTTCTAATTTATAATTTCTATTAGTGACTCGGAGTCTCGATCCGTGTCCGGCGTATGGCAATAAGCTCACCACCTATTCCATGGGAATTAACGAAACTGGCGAAACGTGTGGTGTACTAAACCCCTCTGCCTATCCCTTCGGGGTTTACAATCATGATGTTACGTTTTTTTTTACGCAAGTGCAAATACATCTTGTTTTGTAACATTTCCCAATAAAGATAATTAAGTTTCAGTACGAAAAACGACAGCGCGTACGTACACGAACACATTGTTATATACGGCGCCGTGAGTCATACTACAAACTGAACGACATACAAAGTAGGATGAGCAATTTAATACAATGTTTGTATACAGCTACCTAAATAAGTATTATAGTAATTGGGCGTGTTAGTAAAAAGCTTATAAAACACGTGATTAAACTTAAAAATTATATACAGTATACGTTTATCATACACACACACACACTATCAGCCTGTCATCGTCCACTGCTGGACATAGGCCTCTCCAATATTATAACTCTCATTTATCATATTTTTATTTAATTTGCTTTTTTAAAAAATATGTATTAATAATAATATTAATTATCTAGTTTCAATGAGAAAAATAATTAAAATATTTACATCTACGTAGAAATAACAGATGGTTAAGAAAATAGTAACTAACATTTTGAGGCAACAAAGAAATATGACTGTCGTTTAAAAATGTCAATAGTAGCTTACACGTATATTATTTCACATTGGCTACATATGATATTTAAACTTTTATGATGTTTAAAATTAGTTTTCACTTTAAATAATTAAGAATTTAACTTAATTACTTAAACATCCGTCGTGTACCAATGTGTACTAATCAACACACACGAACGCACAAACATACATACACATACAACACATGTATATATAAATAAATTATACGGTACTATACAAATAGAATAGACACATCAAGAAGTGTTAAAATATGTGGGTTACATAGCAATCCAGCCTGATATAAATCTGACGAGTTAGTTTGTTTGTTTGCGAGCGCTCGGCTAAATGGTTCTGGTATATATAAATAATTGATACCGCAGATCAACGCGTAAACGTATTACATCAACTACCCTTCGCACCCCATTTTGTCCTAAGATAAACACATTTTTATATTATTAGCAGTTGGGAAATAACAAACATAAAGATAACTTGACACTGAAGTTTCTACACAGGGCAAAATTAAATAGAGCAAAGAAATATGTCTGGAAATGGTAGAACTCAATCCATGTAAAGATTTCAGAAGTTATAAGTTCACGCTTGTATATCATCCGAAGGTTAAGCAGAGACATGTAGTACACTTGTGTTTCACATGTTTCACCAGTAATTCTAAACGTTCTATCATGGAATAGGGGTGAGCCTATTGCCGTACACTGGGCATAAATTCAGACTCCATCGTACTACTGGGAATTTCAAGTCAGGAAAATCCACTTTGCCCTTCATGGGGTTTGAACTCAGGACGTCTCGATCAGCAGACACGCGTGCAATTACTATTCCAAAGAGAAAATCAAAATGCTAAGGTTTAATGACGAAAATATGAATACTGCCATCTATATTTGCCGCTGGCAACATTGGCATGTTTTTCTTCGACAAGGTTTGTAGTGTGCTGTGTGTGGACATTCTAAGATGCAAGATGTTCCGACTTAGTTCCCAGGAATACTTTACACATTCATGTTTACTATTTAGAAGAAAATCAAAAAATATTTGCCATATCAAAAACCGACAAGTCCATATTGATTGCTTTATTTCAATGATATAAAAACTAAATTTCAAAATAGTTTGCAAAAATTGGAAATTATTATAATCTAGAAAACGTAATAACAGGGTTTTTTAGGGTAACTTTAAACTAATAATATTTACAATAATACATACGCACATAGATATCTTCACGTCAGGTCCCTTATGGGGCAGGCAAAGAGCACGGGACGCCAAAAACTCTTATCGTTGCAGACCTGTCGAGCTTCGTCTAGACATGACAAGCACGTAATATATAAATACATGCCCATAAAGTAGCAAATACAGACTTGTGTCGTTGATATAGCCCATAACATTACATAACACAAACCAATAACCGTTAAAAACAGTTATTTACTAATAACAATAGTACATTTGTAACTGACGTCGCAGCGAAGGTGGCCGGAGTATGTACTATAATACTAAACACTAAGCTTAACTATGTCGTGCTTAAACTGCGCTTACCACACCCTTCAAGTCGATACATCTTTCAAAAATTGCTGCCTAACAGCAAAAATATATGGAAAGGATTCTAAACGTATTTTACGACATTAACAAATTATATTTATTTATAAACATTTAGGAGAAAACCCGTATTATAATTAGCGCTTAATGTTTAAAATATTAGTATATGTCTTTGTACTATATTTTTCTTGCTATTTCTTTCCAAAATAGTTTGTCTAAATAGTCAAAATGAAGCTAGAAGTTAGCAAGCAATCTCGTTAGAGACGATATTGAACATTATTGCCGATATAATATATTGCACAGTGAAGCTCACGATCCAATCGCTTTATATGTATCAGTTTCATAACGTGGAAACATAAGTTTCACAGCATAAATTCCAACTTTAATATGAACGATGCCAAAAGACCTACCCCACTCCTCGTGGCTCTAACATGTGGAGCAATCAATCAAAATTACTGGGTCATATTGTAGAGATAAGATACAGGGTAATTATTGCATACAATATTATTATGTGTAAGGCTAATCAACTTTAAATCGCTTCAATATAATCTGTTTACATTTACGAGTATATCGTTGATAGATATTAGGCGACTTGGATACGACGACACCGACTAAAACGATACCTTGAGTAATATTTTAAAATCTTCCCCTTGGATATAGAATTAAGGTTTAATAAATGAATTATTAATTGCATAATACTGTTTTCGATATCTACTGATGCCAGAGTCGTTTCAATAAAATCGGGACGAGGATAAGACTTAAAATGTCCCCGTGGGGTTATTTAGGGAGCGTCATCAAGGTCACTATTGCAAGGATTGACATTGTGACCATTTTGTCACTTAAAGCTTTAAGTTTTCCCACTAATCGACGTCGTATTTTATATAATGTTTGTCATCCTAGAACGTAGGTGCGATGTCCTGCCTCCGAGCACCGCCTCCGAACAACAATGTACGCGACCGTTCTTCGATTACGTAAACACGCCGAGAAATTTATAAATATTCAGCTAGAACCATGAAATTGGACGATCGATACTCTTAAAAAGTTGTCTTTCGGAAAATTCAGTGGCTAGGAAGGAGACGACCAGGACGGGTCACAGTAAACATCGTACGGCGCAGTCGCATAAATTGTCTCCTAGATTAACGGTATCGGAAAAGTGATTAGGCGAGTGTGATCGAGTGATATGGTGTTATACTTACGGGAGTGGACGTGTGGTGCGTGGGGGGCGCGTCACCTCGGGCAATCCATTGATGAGCGACGGCGTAATCACGTCACATGAGCGTGCGGACGTGGGCGCGCGGGCGGGCCGGCGAGCGCGGCACGACTGGCCGCACGTGGCTAGGTATCAATCAATCGATGCGCTAGCGCGACCGCGCCACATTCATGGAACAGCTGACGGGCGAGCCCGTAAACATGAATCGGCCGCCGCGCCCACCCCGCGCCGCGTCCTGCCACACTGCGCAGCTCCGCGACGCTCCGCCCCGCTCGCTGCCACCGTGCGCCTGCCACAATCCTATACCGAGTTATACACGGAGAACATCCTTCCGCATTCTGGTACAGTCGCAATCAGAAGTTTTATTTACTTGATTAAGCTTACACACATGTTATAATAAATTTAGATTATGTCCAAAAACATCGTAATAAATATGAAAAATATAGTTACTTCTTTGCATCGTAAATATTAAAACGTAAAAAGAGATTTTGATATATAAAAATGATTTTAGAATATACCTACCTTTTTACAAGACATGAAGATTAAAATACTGAATGGATTTTTTTTTTAAATCGGCTTTTGAATCCTTATCATGTAAAAATAATTATCTTACGTTCATTATTAATACGAAAATCTTTAAAGGTTTATTTGTTAAATACGCGTTACATTTTTATCTCTATAATGCTTTTTTCTAACTAATATTTTTGCATATTTAATTAGGCAGAGCATTATTTAATTAGGGTCAGGAATTTTTTGCACAAACTCCAAGCGATTATTAAAAATATTTTTTTATCTTTCTTTCCATTTACAAAATTTTACAAACATACATATATATGTTAACGAAATAAACAATAACTTAGTAGGTAGTATAGGATGCTGTGTACGATTATAATCAAAGAAAACTGAGTAGGTACATATTTTAATCAATTCCTATGTACCGTTTAACACAGTTTCACACTAGCCAAAACGAGTCTAGGTGGACTTTTTGTCAATACGATAAATATTATTAAACGTTTCATATATAACTACATATTAACGTATAATTTAATCTTATTAAAATATGACCCTAAAAAATACCTCAATAAAAAAAAGTTAATCAGAAAATTATTTACGAAGGAAAAATTAAAAATTATTCAATATCTTCAGTTCTGAATTAAAGGTTAATTTTTTGAACGAGTCATAAGTGACATTTTAAAATACCACTTCACCCGAACCCTCTCAATAATAATAATAATTAACCGATTTATATGTATAAATAGATTACTTTTTTATTTTAGTAGTTAACATTTAAAATAACTAACTGCATTGCACTTTAACTTATCCATCAGAGTTAGCGCTCATTCCAGCAGTCATTTCTATGTACATACCTATGTAGAAATCAGCCGGGCGGCGTCCTGGAAGATAAGGACGCTTCCACGAGACATAGCTGAGTCGATTTAGCTGGAACTAGGTGCTAATTAGATTTCAATAATCTTTAAAAAAGAACACAGATGATTATGTGGCAGAAAACAATGTTAAAAAAAATTAGCTTCGAATATAGAAGTATTTATATACATAATGTAAATGATTTTATAACACTTACATACTCTGACAATGGTTTTTAGAATCTTTTGTCTATAACGGGAACGTCACAAAATATTTTTTGGTCGTAATTTTCGAAATCTTACTAATCATCAGTTGTCTGTGTAATTGACTGCCTTGTTGGTCGAGCGGTTGCAAACGCGACTGCCGATCTGGAGGTTCTGGGTTAAAATCCCAGGTGGGGTACTATTGGATTTTTCTCATTTAGAATTTCTAGTAGTGACTGGGAGTCTAGAATAGTGCCCGGTGTATGGCAATAGGCTCACCACCCATTACATGAGACTTGAACGTAGCTGGTGAAACGTGGAAGTATAGTACACTCCTCTGCCTAACCCTTCGGGGATTACAGGCGTGATGTTACATTAAACGTAACTTATTTAAGACCGGACAGG
This sequence comes from Parelbella ahira ahira, assembly GCA_018244795.1. Lineage (NCBI taxonomy): Eukaryota > Metazoa > Arthropoda > Insecta > Lepidoptera > Hesperiidae > Parelbella > Parelbella ahira. Next base: position 8,917 of record DWME01010501.1, read on the forward strand.
TCTAGAATTAGCTGATCCACTAGTTGACCTAAATATACCTATACATAGTACAAAATACTGCAGCAATGCCTACATGTACGAGCTTCCATTAGAACTTTATCGGATATTACAAAATTTAATCGTTGAGAAAAATATTAAGTGATTGCTTGTGAAGGATAAGATCTTTAAGACTATTATAAATACATTGTTCGTTGGTTATTTAGTTATCATTTGTTTGAATTACACATTCTTTTAAATAAATTATACTTGCCTAAATTAAACAGTACAATTTGCTTCTGCATTGTCACTATTTAAGAAAAAAAATATACTTTTATTTATAGATGTGCCAATATTTGAGAAAAATATGAAAATAGATTAATTTAGATATATCTTTTTTAGTAACTATGGGTTTTTTTTGGATAATGTTGTATTGTGTGTAAGCCAAGCAGACATCAGCGCGTTAAGACGCTCTTAAAGTCGATACAACGCATGGAGACCTATTTAATGTAAGGGAAGTTCTGAGAGGATTGAAGATCTTTATCTACAGGTCGATACACAACAATTTATGCTTAGACTCTGTTATATCACTTATGTATAATCTTATCAAATCTGTCTGTCTGTCAATAACGTAGGTACTCGCGTTGAGCGAAAATAAAAGAAATATCACGACACACTTCAATGTAACCGGTAAACATGTAAATATACACGTTTCTCGCCTTACAAACGGCAAGTTAGCTAACTGGGAGTTCGGCAACTCACACACCAGAACTATGTTAATTAGCTAAAACTGCAATAGGTAGTCGAGTCGAAATTTAAATTAAGGACTGTTTCACATTATTCCGTGTACATAAAAAAACGTTAAAAACATAACATCACGCCTGTAATCCCCGAAGGGGTAGGCAGAGAAGTGTAGTACATTTCCAATTCTACGTAATTTTTTATATAATATAACTGTTACACGTCCGACGGTTAGAAAGAGATAATCGATCGCGATACCTATCTCTATCTCACTACTGACGCATGAGCAGTAAAATAACCGCTTGTTTTTGACATAATAAACTCAAGCTAGCGCTCCCTGAGATTTACCTTTGAGACATTGAAGCTCAATTTTTACGAAAATATCAAATTATGAAGTTGTAACTGTGTTGATGGCCAACCTACGTAAGTCCCTTCACCGCACAGCTTTTTACGAAATACATCTATAGTAAGTAAACCTTGACCTGTCTTGATTTAAAATTCGGG
>DWME01010502.1:0-10171 GCA_018244795.1 Parelbella ahira ahira
CGCTCCATCACCTGACCTAAACCCCATTGAGCACGAGTGGGACATGCTCCAAAGAAGGGCTTTGAGGAATTTCCCTGTAAACAATGCGACGGAAGAGCAACTTTTTTGCATCTTAGCCGGACCTGGGACAATATACAGCAAGACTTGGATAACTTAATCCAAAGTATGAAAAATCATTGCAGGACCGTTATAAATGTCATGGGAGATTTTACAGACTACTGATTTTTCACATAACTGTTAAAAGCAATAACTTTACCTTATTTTTCACATTTTCTTGAGAAACAAATTTATTATTAGTTTTACCATTATTTTAGGTTTTTTTTATTTAAGTATAAAATTGTTTACGCAAAATTATAATGTTTTTTTTTATTCTGGGGTATAGTCAGATAAATGGGCCTTATAAAAATATACACATATTGTATGTTATCTTTAAAAAATTTTGAGATAATTGAGTAATTTCAAAATATCCCTAGACAGGGTTGATGTGTGCACATATTATGTATACATATAAGAGTATGGTTCAGAACAAACCCAGAAACTTCGCATCGTCGCCGGTTATGTATTGGAAACATCCTAAAAGACTACTTAACGCGGCAAGCGAGATTTAACCTTACGATTAATGTGTTAAGGTCGATTATCACTCGGCGCTCGGAGTTGTTTACAATAATTATACAGCAGGCGTGTGGACCGGGCTTGCTTTCTGGAAGGTCATTAACCTTACGCAATTTATCTAGAAGCCCTGATACAACTATAAAGCCGTATGGGCGCAGCAGTGGGACAGTCCAGTACAGTACAGTTTTAGAAGCGATCAATAGCGATTCAACGAGCGATTAAAGGAAGTGATATGTGCTAATACCAGCGTTACAATAGAAAGTGAATAAACAGTTTATACACTCTGAGAGCGTCTTTTATTGGTCATCCGATACAATACATCGCATCGTGGTCAAAAGCCAATCTACGCACCTATACGTAACAATATAAAATGAATGGTTTAATGTCAGATATGTGTGAGAGATTGAGTAATAAAAAAAGAACTGATTCGGCAGCGAGCGGTGGCAGGGCCGCGTCGACCGCCGCGATGGGTACAAGTAGTATAATAGAGTCTCCTGGCGCAGATCGCGCGATGGAGCGCGCGTGCGTGCGCGAGGCCGTGCTGGCGGCGACGGGCGTGCGCGCGCGCGCCGCGCCGGGCTGGCCGCGCCCCGTGGCCGCGCTCTACGCGCGCATCGCGCACCTCGGCTTTCTGCACGACCGGCTCAAGGAGTTCATCGACCCCGCCTCCGGCCTCATGCCGCAAGGTATGCCATCATTTTTCGATCTAATGTGTATGTAGCGCATAGGGTTAGATATTAAACGAACTGTGTACGATAGTTATGCTTTATTATATAAAAACTTTTAGGTTTAATGGGTGAAGGCCTGGTCGCTTCGATAAGAGAAGAACTCACGGAGTATTATCGGAGCGTTGCATTGTTACAGTCACAGGTGGGTGCAGCATATTGATTAAATATTAAACAGGCGACATTATATGGATGCCTGTATTGAACACTTTATCGTGCGTTAAATATTTTTTTCCGTTTGCTTGCTATACTATTTATAATATCGTCAAAACATACAGCAAGTTTGCACCCTTTGACACAGCAATACGTTCATTAGTCTGTATTTCCTTTGACAATACCATATCATTTAAGCTGTGTGGATTGTGAATTGACGTGCTGTTAGCGACCCTGCTACTGGGAGCTATCGTTGTAATATTTGCATTAACCCAAGCCCAATCGCCTCATAATTATCATTCATTATTTCTTTCTTTAAAAAGAGATAAAAACACATTTCCTCTCCGACACGTTTATATAAGGTTCGGTTCGCACGTTCCTGTCTATCGGTCCCGTGTAAGATGTGGAACGAACCTCTCTGAGACACGGGACTGTCTCTGAGAAACGGCAAAATGAACTATCGATGGATAGGTCTATTGACGGTCCTCGATTCACTTCAAATGTCCTTTCTATCCATTTGTTGAGTTACATTATATAAAACAAAACGGTTTTCGTCCAGTAACGTAACGTCCTATCACATGTACCAAGCTAGCTCGCTAGCATCGCTCACCCTACAAGGTGAGGTCACTCGTAAAATTGGGCCGACCGCAGCTACAGGGAATAATAAAGATTGTGACGGTGTGTAGTGAACGTGCCCTGTGGTCGATGTTGCACCAGGTGTGCGAGGGCGAGGGCGGCGGCGGTACGCTGCGGCGCGTGTGCGTGTGGGCCCAGGAGCCGCTACACCGCCTCACGTGGCTCGCGAACGTGGCGCACGCCGCTCACCACAAGAAAGGTACGATGCCGGCGCAGCCGCGTCCGCCGCGCGGAAGGGCGAGGGTCGATGTAGTGCGGTGTGCGCAGGCGGCGAGCTGGCGACGTGCGTGCACCGGTTCGTGCGGCACGGCGACGCGCGCGTGGCCGCGCTGGCGCGCCGCCTGCTCACGGCGCTCACCTACCCGCTGCTGCTCATGCTCACGCGCTGGCTGCTGCACGGTACCACCCACGCCTTTTTACTTTTGCACACCGAAGCTTTTTGAAAGGGAGCACTCGGTGACGGATCGAGACATTAACAGGAAATGAGACAAAACAATATTTATCTGCGTCACGGCAGAGAAAGAATATATGAATCCTCGACAACATGCCGTTATCATAAAAGTCTATGTCCAGCAGTAGACAGGCTGATGATGATAATGATGATGCTAAGAAAAGAAAAGCAATCAAGAATTAGAGAAAAACTAAGCAACAGCAAGAATACGTGTATCTAAGTTGTTTATTCTCGGTTGATGATTTGGACCTAAAATGGGAGTAATGGCTAGGTAATAAAGCGAGTCCAAAAAGTGAGGCCGGCTGTGTATGGTGAAACATCAACTGTACCGCACTGTCGTGCGGCAGGACAGATGAGGCATAGAGAAAGTGGAGAACTGTGTGTCGTGTGTGTCTGAGCGATAGAGTTAGGAATATTTAACCATTACCATATATGACGGTTTTAGTATCAATAAAAAGGTGAAAGAACCACGTCAACAGTAGAAGTAGTTGAAATTTTTAGTCTCTACTTATCTGTATGGAAAAAATGTATAATAATATGTAAGAAATACGCAATTATTATTTAATAATTTTATATATATATATATATATATATATATACATTTTCACACACACGCAGCAACCACACACACGCAGGCATGCGCGCACACACACAAACATACATACACAAACACCACGCACACACACACACACACACATACATACACACGCGCGCGCGCACACACACACACATTATAACCCCGTCATTGTCCACTGGTGGACATAGGCCTCTCCAATAATTTTTTAGAAAGATTCAATAGTAAATGGATCTGTTTATTATTGCGAAAACTGTGATAAGCTCATGCCAACAGTTTCCAACCTACAGAGTGTACCGACGTTCTGTATCGCCACTTCTATTACCTCTAATCGATATTGTATGTCTCAAATTCAATTCGCAGGTGAAATCGATGATCCGTTTAATGAATTTTTCATTGAGAGTCGCAGCGGCGTGCCTATCGATCGGCTGTGGCACGACAAGTACAGAGTGAGGTGAGATCGGCTCCGTCCCTAACATAACACTGTAACGTAGCAAACGAGCCACGAGCTACTTCATTTTGAATATGTGTGGTAAGTGTTGAGATCTTGATAAAACACGGATGGCCTGGTCGCTTAGAATTTATTCTCGGGCTTAGATAGATCATTGCGCGCTCTCTTTACAAAAAAACATCTATTACAAGATTAAATATCGCTTGCTGCATCTGTGTAGGAAAGCATCTCGAGGAAACCGCACCTTAGAGTTGTCCATAATGTTGTATAAGGCGTATGAAGTTGTCAACAAGCAGCGTGCCCCCTTTGGTTGTGAAAGCTGACGCGATGTGAGCAATGACGGCTCACATCACGTCAGCTTTCACAACCAAAGAGCCGCGTGGAGCCGGGTCGAGTGAATTGGCGCTCGGAAACTTCTCGCCCGCATATTTCATTGTTTATAAGGGTCGAGAGTCGTCCCTTTGTATAATTGTTAAGGAAAGCTACAATACACGAACCCTATTTAGGTAACATAATTATACTGTTCAATTCGTATGCACTCGCCGGTACAAGGGATTTATCTTTTAACTTACATTACTCTTCTTGTAATATCATATAATTGTTATCATAATACTTCTTATAATATTTATTGTTATCTTTATCCTTTAGTTGTAACATTGTCCACGCAATTCTTCTCAGTCTGAACTTGTGCTTGCTACAGTCGGAACATTTCTGCAATAGGCATTTTCAGCAGAAAGTAGCGCTGTAATGTCTTACCTTCCTTGTTTTAAGTAAGGTAAGCAATACAAAAAAAACCGTTAGTCATTGAGACACCTACCCAGTCAAGTCTAGGTAAGCTATCACTTCTCTTCGGAGTACATTTTTCGTTACTATCAGCAAGCAGAACAGATGCCTAACAGTTTCCGTTTCCGAATCAATAAGTCAATAAATTCCGGTCCAAGTCTATCTGCACGACTGCGGTCTAGTGACGGTTGCGGGACCACTAGTCAACAAGAAACGGGTGCAGTGCCCCCTTGCTCAGCGACAATGGACTCAACCTCTAGGAATATATGAAAGTCGTTTAAAGTGACAGATCGAAATATGAATGAGTTGATTCAAAATTTAGAATTTCCTTTGCGGGTAGCGAGCTTAAAAGTTGCAAACGCAGTAACAAAGTCAAAGATCTCTGGTTCGATTCCCACAAAATAACATTACGATAGATTGTGCGGTCCTGACAGTCAAACATTGTGGCGAAGCAAATTATGTAGATGACTCTTAAGAAAGAGACAACTTGAAGAAGTTTTGAAATTCATGGTACGATCTCCGCAGAGCCCTGATTTCAATCCCATAGAACCCATAGATTTCGTGAAGGTAGAGCTCGATAAAAATGATTGTAAATGACGCCCTTCTTATTAACATGGCTTTACAAGAGCGTTGGAAGAATATTTCACCAGAGAAAAAAATAATTGATTGCTCTTAATCGCCTCGTGTGCCTAGAATGGTAAAAAGACATTTAATATATAGGGCGAAGCTTAGATAAAAAATAGTTTTAAATTACTTTTTACGATATTCTATTAAAGTTTAGATAAATGTGAATATTTTTTCTGCTAGTGTGTTAATTGGTATTTTTCTTCATGTCCTTAAAATATATTACGTTTTATTTTATTCCACTCTCTTCTTTTATGGTCTCAAACTAAATAAAACCTGCAGGGTGTTCGCAATATGAACACATATGAAGAATCTTTTTTCCTCGAGACTTAACTAAATATCCCCAAAGGAACTAAATTAGGTGTCGTTAAAACTCGTTCCTATAAACTTATACGATCACTAACACGGACGGCGCAGGGAGTGGATGGTGCCGTCGTTCATGCGGCGCGAGGAGGCGGCGCAGATCCTGGCCACGGGCAAGAGCGTGGTGTTCATGCGCGAGGCGTGCGCCGACGAGCCCGAGCGCGCCGAGCACGCGCACGCGCTGCGCCACCTGCTGCGCGCCGCCGCCGGTACGCGCCCGCGCTCGCTCGCGCCCGCTCGCGCCCGCTCGCGCCCACTCGCGACCACTCGCACCCACTCGCATGCACTCGCACCCACTCGCGCCCACTCGCGCCCACATGCAAAATTTGAAACTCCTAGCACTTGTAGTTTCTGAGATTTCGTGATGAGTGAGTGAGTGAGTGAGTGAGTGACCTTTCGCTTTTATATATATAGAGTATACTAATTAATTAATATTAATTATTATCGGTATCAGTATTTGGCCGTATAAAGTTGTTATTTTCTTCTTATAGCCTTCTGACATTATGAATTACGATTCGTTACGCTGCTTTATTTTACTTTTTGTAAATTTTCGTGTCGCTATAAATCTCGTTTGTTTAATAACTTTTCCTATTAACAAAAACATTTTATATAAATCTGTCGATGTGTAATCGATACGTAGGTACTGCGGCCATGTGACAGCTAGCAATTTACGACTGACGCTATATCTATTGCTGGGCCGCCTCGCTTCTTACTACATCGCGGATTCGTCGAACTTTCAAATTTCATATGTTCCATAGTTTTCACCTTCCTCCCCTTTTTTCATTTTCATTATAGAATACAAGTACACGATATCTAAGCTTAAAACTCATGTAGACGAGGGAGACGGCGACGAGGGCGGTGAGGGCGGTGAGGGCGGCGAGGGCGGCGAGGGCGGCGAGGGCGGCGAGGGCGGCGCGTGGTGGGCGGCGGCCGGGTTGCGGCTGGGCGTGGCGCGCGCGCACGCGGCGGCGTCGCGGCGCCTGCTGGCCGCGCTCGCGCAGCATCACCACTTGCTCGACCACCTGGCCGCGCACCGCCGCTACCTGCTGCTCGCGCAGGGAGATTTCGTTCACCACCTCATGACTCTGCTGCAGTAATTACATACGTTCTTCGTCTCTCTTCTATCTCGAATCTACGTATCTCGTCTTGGATACCTGAACGGGTGGCTCTTCGTCGCGATTCATTATTGTTCACCTGGGATACCGATCTTCCCTGGAATGAAAGCGAGATGCGAGTTAATTTGTTCACCATTAAAACGTACATAAGTAGATCTATTTTCACTATTTATATCTGACTCTTTTATTATTCACTTTTGTGGATATTTTTTTATAACTTAACATTTTGTAACAAACGTATTTTTTACTACTCTCCACTACTGTGACGAGTCCCCTTAATCACTGAACTACTTCTAAGACGGCAACGGCGACGAAGTTACCGATCATATATTTCATCGAAATCTTTAGAGCTAATTTAGAGACCGAGATTACAAGTATATAAATATTGGTCCATTAACAGAATAGAGATAACATCGAAAATCTCCCATCGATTGAACGGGGCCGAGTTTAAAAACAGGTCCAACCGCGAAGAGCCCGTAGCAGGTTTAAAACAATAAACAGTAAGGATCCCATCGACGGGATGACCGGCGACCGTCTAATTTTAAAAGGTAAGTGAGAGGTGGAGTGTCGCGCGCAGGGAGGAGCTGAACAAGCCGGCGTCGGCGCTGTACGTGCACAACCTGACGTGCACGCTGGAGGCGGCCGTGCGCGCCACCAACGCGCAGTTCGAGCCGGCGCACGTGCTGGCGCGGCTGCACGTCAACCTGTACCCGGCCGGCGACGGGCGCGACGACTGCGGCTGGGACGTGTTCGCGCTGCAGTACCGCGTCGACGGGCCGCTGGGCACGCTCTTCCCGGCCACCTGCGCCGCCCGCTACCGCGCGCTCTTCGCGCAGCTGTGGCGCGTCAAGCGCATCGAGTACGGCCTGCACGACGCCTGGCGCGACCACGCCATCCTGCAGAAGAGCCTCAAGGGCATGCCGGGTGAGTTGTCGACCGACCGTCTCGCTCCCTGTGGAAATTTTGCATCGATCCCATCGAAAAGACCGGTACCGGACCGGAGGTGCCCGTGATCGCTCCGTTTGTTATATGTCATTCGTGCGTTGTAACCATGAATGACTTTTTAGTAGAAATTATCTTGAACTAAAACAGCATTGTTAGCGAATCAGTGATATTTCGAACGAAACTAGCATGATGGCAACATGATTAGAATCAGCAGACGATCACAAGAATAATATCAGAATAATTCAGAAGTGAAGTGTGTAAGGGGATCCGAGCTCCAAATAGGGAGTACGAGTCCACCGAACAGAGAAGACACTAGACATCCGGCTAATCGCATTACAGTACAGCCGAGCTAAGCGCGACTAACTCCTTACAACGTAGGCGGTGCGGAGTGCACTGCGATCTCCGATGGGCGTGCAACCGTATCTGGAAATTATAGGTAAAAATCTTTGAGAGGTGACCGAGTCGAGCGGTCGACCCAGGTAGCTCGAAGAGAATGATGATGATGACGAAAGAAAAGAGAAAACGACGCATATTATGATGTGCTAATATTTTAGAGGTGTCCGGTTTGATGCGGCGCGTGTCATGCTTGCGCGCGGAGGCGCTGCGGCTGTGCGGCGCGCTGCAGGAGGCGGGCGGCGTGGGCGCGGAGCCCGCCTGGGCCGAGCTGCTGGCCGCCGCCGCCGCGCGCCGCGACCTCGACCGTCTGCTGCAGCTGCACCACGCCGCGCTCGAGCGCCACTCCATCCACGCCATGATCCACCACACCACGCAGGTCAGACCGCGCGCGCTTCGTACTCGATGCGCCCGCTAATCTAAAAAAATATGCAGTCATAAGGACCGAGGAAGTCAAACTAATTGTAATATTATAAATTAAAACTTCCTATTAACGAAAATCTTTATATGAAAATTGCAAATATTTTAAAATAAAGGCTTAGTTTTTGGATGTTACTTATTAATTTTTACACGCTTTATGTTAGCTGACAACGACTTTTTGAACGCTGCCATATGAGATCCCTGTCACTTCAGTTACATGCCTTACGATCACCCTTTGATTGACCAACACGATATCTTCCACTTTTTTACGTTTTCTCCAGTAAGGGACGTGGATGGGCGTCCCTCGCGATGTTCATCTTCAGTGGAGGTTCTGCCTAGCTTAAATTCCTTTGCCGAACGTGCGACTGTGGAATATGGAAAAGCAGACTCCCCCAATGTTTCCTCTAAGTCGCTGTGTATGTCTTTGGTAGACATTTTTTTCAAGCAGAGGTACTTGATGACAGCTCTTATTTCATTTTTCTTCATTTTGATGTTTCCTCTTCGACAGTTCGTATTCAAATGAATGTCTCTCCCGGTAATAGTGTCCTATTTATACAATTTTTATGTATAAGCAAACAAAAAAAAATTACTAGCGTTCTAGAAATACTCGATTATATCATTACTTATTGATCACCATCAGTTTATCGATTTCTATACGTTGTTGTCTATTATTTAAGTAGGACTCTATCCAATTTTGAGCCTTCCCTCCAATACCTAGTTTCCTAACTTTTGTTATTAGCATATGACGACAAACAAAATCAAAGGTCTTGATCATATCTATTAAGAGTGCACTAGTAAGTTTTTTTTTTATAACTCAAAACGGGACGTCCATTGTCGGTATGGTCTCTATAGTTCATACTATTAATATTATAAATCTATTATATACGCCAGAGGAAAGGTTAATATTAAAAATAGACACAACTTTTAAAACTTCTTTCTTTTCTGTTGACATTAATTAAAACTATTTTCAGTATTAAAAGTAATGATGAAAAATAAGAAGCAACTACCAGCTTTATCTAAGCAACATTTCTGTGACAGTAATTATTAAATAATGTGCAGCAAATCTGAAGACGGGTTATCAGAAAACTGGACTATTTTGCGTTCCAGATCATTGTTTGGGGACAACGGGATAGGTGGTCGAATAAAGGACGTCTGGTCACCTTAGCCATACGTCATCTTTTCTTTGTTCTACTTCTGTTCTTGAACTTTAGTTACTTCCTCTGCACATAAATAGGATTTTTATGTATAACTTAGAATTTCTTGTTCTTATATAATTATATTCTCGCCAAACTTAAATCGAGAAAAAGTTAATGTTACTACAAAATTGTGTTTTATTAATTTTTTATTATGACCAGTAAAATATAATTTCCTTGTAAATTTTAAATTATTCGATTCAATTTTGAATTTAAGTTTAATTCAAATTCAAATTTTAGTTTAATTTTAAAATAATCAGATTTCCTGCTTGTGACCTATGGATATGTATATGAACTACATCTATCTCGCTTGTACGAGCGTGGTGTTACGGTCCGTAACGATGACTTTGATAAGATCAACGGGTTATCAAGATATACATATAACGTAAATGGGAAACAATGTTTATTTACTAATGTTCCCACAAGTAGGTATAGTCTACGAAGCGGTACTCAGATTTTGACGTTTATTACTACCCTCACATTTTAAACTGTATTATGGATAAAATCGTTATGAAATTAAGAAATCATATATAATTTTTATTGATTCATTAATTCGTAGGATTTCTCCATAATAACATTTACAAATTGACATGTTACATTGGTTTCATTAGTACAACTCGGTATGAAAGACGTTCCGATGCTTTCTAGAGGTTAATAATAAAATAAATAATCGACCCATTTGTCATTCCACTGTTGGAATATGGGTCTCCTCTCATATTGAGAGGGTTAAGGC
>DWME01010503.1:0-10170 GCA_018244795.1 Parelbella ahira ahira
TGACCCTCTCAATATGAGAGGAGACCCATATTCCAACAGTGGAATGACAAATGGGTCGATTATTATTTTTTTATTTTATTATGTATTATTATTACTTTATTATCATTATCAACTAATATTTATTATTGTAGTGCAGTTCACCGTACTGGTCAAGACGGACCTCGCACTTGCTGTAAATATTGAGAATTTTGGCGCTAACTAAATTTCTAATGATGTTTATCTTCCCCCTTATAGGAAATATGAATAATATTAAAGATATCAAAAATGAGCCCTTTGTAAATTCAGATGTATATCAGCCAGATGTTTTAAATCCAGACTATAAGACTAGGCGGCACAAATTTAGATAACTCAGCTAATATTATGCATATTGTTACAATTAAGTATCGGGAACCCGTGAAACAGAATAATAATAGGTATGAGGACAAAAATCTAACATAACATTGCATCCACAGTGAAGAGGAGGCATCCATAATGCTGGCGAACTCCTGGCTGTATCAGTATTACGGTTACCAGAACCAGCCCTGCGGAATGCTGGACCCTCGATGCCAGAAGTTCTTCAGGCGAGAGCAGTGCTACCAAGACCCTTATCAAGAGTATCAGTATGTGGAGAGCTCTGAGATGGAATATGGCTACCACGTGTCGACTTACGTCCAGAAACCATTAGAAGAATACACAGCATGCGAAAGGATATACACTGATCGAGGACCCGTGGATTACTCCACCCATTCCCCACAATCTACTATCAGCGAAGAAAGGTAAGGGCTCGTTACCTTATAACATAGTGTGCTACCTAAATCTCATAGTGCAGTCTATACTTCTGAACTGTATTTTCGTAGCTCTGTAACATATGGGAGTAAGGTTGGGTAACTATAGACGTAGTCGATCTTTAAATTGTTATTCAAAAACAATTATGTCTTAAAAAAACATTTCTGTTGTTTGAGACGACGACGACGACGACGTTTGACCTTTCAATTCCGATTGACGTGCCTTAACATGCAATGTTGTCTAGATATGTTAGGGCGTCTTAAAAAATAGAGTAATATTGAGTTCGTCTACACATCCGATCTAAAGAAGTAAATTAGTCCTGGTCTTCTTCAAAAAATAGCTGTATAGAGTTTCTGAGTCAAATATATACTCTAGCTCTTTAATATACAATACTTATATTTTTTATAATTGAATCAATAAATTATTTCTAATAAAAAAATGTATTCGTGTAGATTGCAATAGAAGAATGTGTCCGATTATAAAACTATGCGAAATCCTTTACGCGCCAAACACTGTTCTGGCAGCAGGCCCACCATATTGCACATTACATTCATCGTACTATGACAAAAAGCCGTCCAATTTTCAAGGGATATTAGCAATTCCTTTAGCTCTCTTGAAACGGTTTTTCTCGAATAGCTATGTATTTTGGAACCGATTTACGATACTGGCTTGTAATATTAACGATATAAAAACACTCAATAACAACGTTCTTAATTTAAAATGACACGCTGAAAGCTCACAATTTCGCTGGTCATAATTCGTTAAACGCCCATACAATACGTCGATCGTATCACTAAAAAACAACATATGTGCAAGGTCGCGTACACAATTTGTATTCGTCATGTCACAGGCGTCAAGCGCAGGAATATAAATAAGAAAATCATCGCTGTCAGTCAGTCCGTCCGTCCGCGTAATTTGACACCTTTCATTACCATATTTATTGTGAAGCTCTAACCAATAAGCCCTACACGTTTTATGAATCGATCGTACGCCTTATCCACGTTGTAATAAGGTGTATATTAATAGAACGTTTCGTATTTAAGATACAGATTAAACAGTCAGTGCTATATTATCCAAGTCAGATTAAATTTAAGTTAATGGTTCCGTACAATCTCTGGTACCACTATACGTTGTTGATTTTCAATCTATTTTATTATTAATTAGCGTTCTTGGTTTCATTTTTTTGGCGTACAAAAAAGGTAGATTAAAAAAATTCGTTTTATATTGTTATCTCTAAATTTCAATTACAATTTAGACCATGAAATAAATATTTTTCTTGAAAGCAGTTCGTACTACAAAACCGTTTTAATTGTACAGATCTTATAAATTTCGCAGCATTTGAAAATAATTCTATAAGAAAATGCAATTCGCATAGCGTCTATCGGTCACTGGTTGTATATTTTTGAATACGAGTAAAAGGTAACGATTCTTATTTACCTCTACTGGAAACTAAAAAACCTTAAACTTAACGCGGGATTAAGTCACTACCCCAAAATTCTCCAAATGAGCAAACTTACCTCGAGTCTAACTTATTCATAGCTAAAAATCATCACTATTATAAAGATGTATCACGTACGTACTCCCGGTAAACTGCATAACATCAAAGTTTTCGAAATCTTAAAATGAACTAAGCGAATATTACCAATTAAACTTCGAAATATTTTATTGCAGATCCCCCCACCACTACGACGTACCACCAGAGATAGTGGTGAACAGCAACATGTACATGTACCCGCACGGCAAGAGAGAGTTCTTCGAGCAATACCCGAGAGTCACTTATAACGCCCAAGAGCCTTGCGCCAGCACTGCTGTCGAAGGTAAGTTCTGCTGGTCTCATTTTGTGTTCTCTACCCATATGGTAGAGAACACAAAATATTATCATTCTCTTACCTACCATAGGGAAATTTTGTAATATGTTTAAACTTTTGCGAAATAGTTAACACATGTAATTAGTGTAAATCAGGAAAACACAAAATTGTTAACTGAAGTCGTTACTGTTACTTACGTACCAGAAGAGCTACCAGAGTAACCAGAGATGCTTGCATCTCATTTTTACTTTTTCTTTCTTTAATCTATGTAACAGCCGATGCATTGCATTTGCAGAGGAAACACAGGAAGTTCATTTCTTCATTAATTGGCAGAATCCTTAAATCGTTCTTGAACTTTTAGTGCAGCTCATGATAGAAACATTGTTCTCATTAAATGCACTATCTAAAACTTAAATGTTCACCAGGTATGGACTACCCCTGCGCGAAACGCATGAGACTAACAGCTCCGATGTCGCTTGACAGCACAGATGGCATGGACAGGTGGAACCCCAGCCCGCCCTGGTCAGATAGCAACCTGAAAATGAACTACGGACAACGTTTTGCATATAACATGTTACCGGTGCCACCGGAGAGAGCTATGGTGACCTAACACTGCATTACGTGCAAAAGGCTCTCAATGTACTGATTTTATCATTATCCTCATCGTCATTATAAAATCAAGTTATGTGCAACTTCATACCATTTAGCTGCTACTCTACTTTGTCCTACCATTTAGGGTTTCGTGACTATCGTGAAATGATTACAGCATATATAGACTTATTCCATCTATTTTTTCGCGATAACCTGACTAGTTTCGAATGAATTCGACGCTCTTCTTCGTGACGAAGTCCAGAAGAAAGATTTTGTCGTGAGAAAACAAGTAAATTAAGCTGGTACATAATTTAGTTAACATGTACGTTGTTGTGCAAGACAATAATTAGGACCTTTGTCATGAATAAAGACGATCTGTATTACTCAAGGAATGCCTAAAGCAGGTCAATTGCAAATTTCGTCTAACTTGTAGCACCGAGTGTAGGTCAATAATAAAACTGCACAAAAATAGTGCCCAATAATTTGAATAAATTCTCATCGTCTGGAATTTTTGCTCAAAATTCAACAAAAAAATAGTAATAAATTTTCTCAAAGTTTTGTCAAAATTAGAATATGTAAAAAACTTTTCTTACAAAGTATGTGTTATTAAATTAATTTTTTCGAGAAATATTACCGATACAAATTACATAAAATTTTATTTTTACATTAAATTTTATATTTATCAAAAATCATACAAAGATTACCAACTTCTACATAAACTTTTTTTATAAAATAGTACAACGCAACAATCTTAACACAATTTTTTTTAAAGTTGACAAGAAGTTTTATAAACACTTACTGGTATGTAAGGAATAGGTAAAATTCTTCAAAGGCTGCCGTGGGATCCCCGAGGAAACATGCACCATGTTCATGAAATTCCCTAAAGCCAACCCCCTGGTGTTTCTAAACTATTCATAGTACAAAATCAGAAGGGCAAGGTAATTAAATAACCATATTACCTAAACCCTTACTTTTACAGGAATACATCTATCTTAAGTTTTTCCGTATAAACGTATGCATTTCGGTCTAATTAAAAAACATCCCGTTAACGATTAAATTGTTGATAAAAATGGTGTTTAATTTAAGTTATAAGAAATTTTAATATTAAAATTAATTAAGGCATAAAAATGTATCAGTATTTTTAAACGTAAGTTTTGTATTAATTTAAAATAAGTTAATATTTATTTATATTACTTATTAATTAATTATAAACGGTTCTGTCCAAATATGTTTGCATTCCAAAGGAATAGTTAATAATAATAAATATTCTATCTTGTAAATACATTTTCCTATGAAATAATACGTGTATACAAATAATAATGTAATAAGTATGAAGAAAATGTTATATATACATAATAACAATGACTTCCGGCAATAAATACATATTTAAGTTACAATACATTATGTGTTATTATTTATTTTTCCCGATAATCGCCAAAGATGATGAGAGTATTGCTCAAGATAAACATGTCCACAAATTAGTAGTACACTATAGTTCGCCTTATTTTCTGCATACTCGATTGTATGTTTAACGAATGCATCATTGAATTAATTAATTAATTAATAACATAAAAAACTTCTAACACTTACATACATATGTGAATTTGTTTGTGAACATCGAAGTTTGTTTTTCATGTATACAAGACCAACAAAAAAACATAGGTTTTAAGTCTATAGTAATAATTAAATTAGCATAGTTTAGTAATGAATGGAATATAGGAAGAATATAAGCAGTCGTACTCACGTAGGTACGTGAACGTCAATATAACTAGTCCTTACATGCGGCTTCTCTTGCGTTGCGTATTATTTATTGCCGCAACTAATTTCGATCAGATCTGATCATTTTCGATCGAACCAATAAACATTTAATGAAGAGCGTTTAGTTTGTTAAATTGATACAGATTTTTTATTTTACAGATTAATATTTAGATTAAATTTTTTATGTAAATACGTATACTACATTATTGCCTGTATAGTTTTATTATATATGAGCATCTTTTCAGTGACTCTTTAATAAACAATATTAATGTGTTGTCTCCACAAATGAAGGTTGTTCGCACCTTATCTATAACAAGCTTATTAATAATATAGCAGAAGAGGATGGAATTCTATGTTCATAACGTGTACTACGAAGTAACCATCAAAATAATTTCCCGTAAATATTTAGCGATATCACGTAAATTTGATATTTGTTCGTATGAAATGACATTGTATTACATACACGGGTACGACATGTGCTTAGGCATGTTATAATAATTGGCACGCTTTGTCCAATGAAATCTATTCAAGAAAGTGGCTGGCAGTGGTTGGATGCAAAGAGCTGAAGATCGAGCTCAGTGACGTACCATTGGAGAGGCCTATGTCCAGCAGTGGACGGGAGTAGGCTGATGATGATGATGATGATCTATTTAACTCGCTTTCATCAGTTGTTAATAATTAATAATTGTCGAGCAAATCAGTTATTTAATACTTCTTCGATGGCATTAAATTCTTTCTTTAGATGTTTGATGAAAACTTTAAATTGAATAATAATAATTTAGGATAACGTACAAAGTATAGTTTACTAAGTTTAATCTGTATTATTATCACCAGACATCAACATACATACTAAATACAACAATATATGGTAAATGTTATACCCACGCCCAAAGAAAATGACCACAAGCATTTCCGAATAGAGTATGTACTGAAATATTTGTCCTAGGTGGAAATCGAATCCTCAAAATCATACAGAAAATACGAATACATGCAGACCATACGAAATTTCTCTGATTAACCGTCACTCAGATAATCTTTGAACATAAAGTATATTCAGGTCTTAGTTACGATAAAAGTAAGAAGATGCGTTTCCACTCGCAGACATCTCTACCCTCGCTAATCCCAGCGGATGTTGCTTCAGCGAGCATTTCGTGTATGATATACAAATGCCGAGCGCGATTACAATGCAATTTACTT
Source organism: Parelbella ahira ahira (assembly GCA_018244795.1). Lineage (NCBI taxonomy): Eukaryota > Metazoa > Arthropoda > Insecta > Lepidoptera > Hesperiidae > Parelbella > Parelbella ahira. Next base: position 6,120 of record DWME01010503.1, read on the forward strand.
GTTACATTCAGCACATACTTTATGCACTTAACTTGCAACAAACCAAACTGGTAAAATGTATGTGCATTTTAATTCGCCCGTAAATAGCCGATGCTTGGTATTACCGAAGTTGCCATCCATTAAACGATCACTCTCAATGCACTTGCATTAGTTTCGCGAATTATTTAAAATGCACTTATTTGCATTAGAAGGCCAACTATCGAACTTCTTAATAGATGTAAAGCGCTTAGCGACCGACCAGTTCGCTTTGACCTATGTTTCACCGGTGTTCAAATCATTTCGCATTGGAAAAGGTGGTGTGGCAGATCATTGTATTCTAGTGGTACAGCCGTCAAACAGACAAAAGCCAAGACCGCTGATACGCAGCGCAATTTACAGACGAAAGCGTTCTGATTACCAATTAACACTGTGGACGTAACCTTATTTTCTTTACGACTGAACCGACACTAACTTAAAAAAGTCACATAAACAAAAATATTAGAAACCATACCATATATGTATTTGTATATATAAATATAGTTTTCAATATCTTATTATTACGTATTATTACGTACAAAGTACGAATTTTATGATTACGTACCATATACATATGTATTTGTATACATATATGTATGTATAAATATAGTTTTCAATATTTTATTATTACGTAGGTATATAAGTATATGTAGTTCCCTATCGACACACGGACTGGAAGATATATATGTACATATCGCATTTTGTAAATATTTTTTATTTTATTAAGCCCTATTTAGAAAACTGGAGTTAGTTTTCGCATTAAACATAATTTAATGTTATTTACTACACTTCTATTTGAAACTTTTCAATTTACATAAAGGGTTCTGATATCTATCTTTTTATTATCACATCTCCTCAGGGCGAGAGACGGAAAGCCGATTGGGAGGGAGGGGATTGCAAAAGGTTTTTAATGTAAAAAAATAATTGCCTAATTTCATTACTTTCATTTTCGTACCTTTAAAATTATAGCATCTTTTTAAAAGTATCTAAATTGAAACATTTAAAAATAACCTAAAATAGACCAAAACAATAAATAGAAAAAAATTTATTATCGAAACGAAAAAATTAATTGTCTAAATACTAGCCCGTTTGTAACTTACAATTTGAAAGCTTTAGCTAACTCTGATCAATTGTTATTGCAAGCAAGTCGGACTGACGGTGTTTGTGATGAATTATTGATGTCCAAGATACTACGTGATCCTTCCCTTCCCTGGATTACTGTAACGAGGCACAAAACGGCGCTACACCATAGACCATCATTTACAAATATCCACCATTTATCTCTAACACTACAACTAAGCAATCGAAGGGAATGCTTGTTCCGATCAATTTCTATTTTCAAACGATTTAGAGCAAAAAGTGATTTATTAAAGTTCTCCCATTCGCGTACCGTCTTGCTTTCTGGAATGATTGTCAGATCTCTTTTACACGTTCATTTATAGAATCTATAATTACTAGTACAATAAATCTGGACGTCATTGTAAGCCAACAATTTTTGCCAATTTGCTTATCAACTTTTAAATATACAAACGAATAAATGTTTAAACACATGAAAATGAACATACTTGTTGGATTATATCAAATGAATAATTAAATTACAATAATAAATATATTATTTTACATAAAGATTATTTTACTTGTTATTGTAGATTCAAAATACCGGTGTTCCAAATTCAAATTATTTTTCCCTTTATTAAATGTTATAAACATACAATATTAGTATTACGTAATACAGTAATAACATTTAAGTTTATTCCAAATTTAATTCGGTCCCGAATTTTTTTATAATTTAACACTAGAATATCGCTACAAAAATTATGTCGAACAAATAATAATTAATAATTATAAAATTATAGGATATCAATATTAGTTACAATTGAATTATGTGGAATTGAATTATATTTCTAATATAATTATATAACTAATAATCATCAATATCAGATACAACTGATCGTTTCTGTAAGCCTCTTACAGAAACAATCGGTGCGCGCTCCTGCATTATGCGTACGGCGCGCTTAGTGGAAAACTAATTAATGAATTATACTATTAGCGCGTGGGAAATGACTTCAATGTATTAAGTGGCCTGTAAAACAATTAATACGTGAACGGGGTAGTAAAGACTAATACAGGATATTTCGGAAATAATTTACTGCACCTTGTTAAAAGTTAGATCCTAATGCTACACTACCGTCAAATGAATAACGATTGAAATTATTAGTAACTCGGTACAGAAGATTATTGATTCATATAATTATTTATGTTTAATGAAAAATGTAAAGAAAATCAATTAAACGCAAAGGAATCTGTACAGAGATACTGCGTCTTTCTAAAAATATTCTCTGTTAAGGATTTAAGTGCTGAAGAACCGTCTCTTATGGAGCAGTTTATTTTTAAGGTGTTACATTAACTGTAGGAATAAATACAAAATTAAATATGACAACAGAAAAAGTTTAAGTTTAAGCTACGAGTAAAATAAAATAAAAATATTGGCAATAGCGATATTGGTGTTTAAAATAAATCATAATATAAAAATTTAAAAACTTTTGACTCACGGACACCAAAGTATGACAAACATGAAATTTGTATTCAAAAAAGGAAGGCACAAATCGATACAATATATAATTATTTCCTTTTAAAATGACGAAACAACAAAACTTGCTATCTCACGGCGAATATACTTTATTATCTTTGTCCTTCCACTAAATACAAGGAACATAAAACAAACTTCACTAAAGCCCTATCATGTCAAACCTCGGCGCTCAAAATACTAAAACCGTTCATAAAATGCACATTTACACTAGAGAATACTAGAGTGAGATAAAAAAATGCATTAAAATGCTGTTTACGGCATAACCGACAATATCTATGATAAATATTCATGCAAATATCCACGCATCCTGGATTCCGTTTAAAAAGGAAAATAGGAACGCGAATAGATTATGTCCCTCCGCGTATTGGTCGGGCATTCTAACTATATCATTGTGGGGAAGGTATGGACGGTGGCGATTAAATACTTCGTCTATTAAAGTGAGTGACAGTCTCGCACCGTGACATGTGACGGGCCTTTTTTACTTTGCATTGTTTTATTATCTATTGTTCGATACGGCTTCCGCTAATCGTGTGAATGTTGAGACCGTTTAGGGCAGTATTAACGCCACTTGCCAGTTCTCTAAGATTTGAGTTGTTACACTAGAATTGTAAATCGAATTGGGAAAGAAGCTCGAAAATTATTAATCGAATTATTAAGTAATTCTAAACTATACTAAGTAATTCTATAATATTCCGCCCCTACACGTACATATATACTATGTTAAAAGGAAAAATGAATTATATAAGACAGTAAAAAAAAAATTATTGACCGATCATTGGTTAGCAGCGAAAGAACGTTAAGCTCAGTAGGTCATAAATTAATTAAAATCGCAGCAAGTCATTGAAATCGCATAACTAAAGCAATCAGATATTGAAAGATCACAACAAATACCTATAACAAATTATATTCCACACACTCCTACTCTCTTATCATAAATACGCTACACACGCACACGACAGTACCTATTTATTAACAATTGTTTCCCTGGTGGTCCCTGGATATAAAACTTTTATGCCTACATTATGAATCAAAACGCTCATAACCTGAAACAAAAGAACATACAATTATTTGCCTTTCGCTAGGTTGCTTTTATAGCACAACAAACGCATTATTTCCAAATATTTTAAAAACCTTTTGTTTTGTACCTAATCACGTTGTCACCGGTCCGATCAAACTATGATCGCCAGGAGCTAATGGGGAAGAAGCGCGATCAGGTCTAAAAGTAGCAAGGCAGTTTCGAATATTGTATAGGACTAAAGCCGGTACCTAATTCAATCAATTGTATAGCATCTTATAAAAATTTGGCATACATTCTATCAAAAATAATAGAATCTATAATATATAAATCATAAAGCAATATTCAATCACAGGCACAAGCGATATTCGACATGTAGGTAATCGATAGTGCTTAAATCTTCGCCGTACTTTCTGAACAATTGTTACTAC
>DWME01010504.1:0-10170 GCA_018244795.1 Parelbella ahira ahira
TATCATTCCAGTGTTGTAAGATGTTTCTCCTCTAAGAATGACAGGGTTAAGCAGACTGTGGAGTCTGCTATGCTGGTTACTTGCGAATTGACAGACTTCACACCCTAAGGTGTGCGGGTTTCCTCACGTTGTATTCCATCACCATATTATTACGTTTTCAGATATTTAATCTTAAAAGGTAGGTTTTTGTAAAGAAGTACGCGGCATGGAATTGAACCCAGGACCCTTGGAGTCCGAAGATGAAATTCTCAAATACTACGCTATCACTACTTATTACTACACAAATTACTTTAATTCAGTTAATGTTTCCATTTCTTGGTTACGCTATTTGATATATCTTTCCAATAGAACGAGATTAAACGATATTGGGCGCCTGCAAAATTTTTACATCAGATTCCTATATTGTGTTTTCAAATGTGTTCATATATCCCATTGTTTGAAGGGAGGTAACTCAATTCGCCTTCGCTGCAATATATATAGACTTTCTTATACATAGTATCGACACTATCGACTGCCTCGTTGGTCGAGTGGTTACAAGCGCGACTGCCGATCTAAATTAGAATCATCCAATAGTACTTACCCGACCGGGGATTTCAACTCAGGATCTCACGATCGCTCGACCCTTGACGAAGCAGTCAAAATACGAATAACCTATAAATAAACTAAATAAAAAAGACATCCTCTCGTCCACTTCTAAATATAGCTGTGCTAAGACGAACCAATACGCTTTTAAAACGAATACTGCCTCAACTCGTAAAGAAGGTCGCTTAGCAAAGTTTTGACAGATTAAGACGGGGGTAAATGAGGTCTTGTCTATTTCGTAAGTATTTTTTATGACTTGCAAATAGTTAACTTTAATATTTTATGAACCGAAGTCTCAATTAACAAAAGTTTAGTTTACCGCTGAAACTGATAGACATCTACATATATAAAACATGTATTTTGTTCATATTAGATTAGAGTGGAAACGAATAGAGTAGTCCAATTAATTGTGTTCTTTAATTATCAAGAACGAGAATGTCTTTATAAAATGTTAGGTTATTTTATGAAATCATTTATATTATATGTATATGTTATTTATATTGGATTTAAGATACATATATTTCATATCATGTATATATTATATTGACATTGGATTACAATTGGACTACTAAATAGTCCAAATCGCGTTTTTCAATTTTGGAGTAGGTACTAAAATATCTCAATAAATTATTTTACTTTATTAAAATCTATTTCTAATTATGTGTATTATTGACATTGGTTTACAATTGGAACTATGTACTAAAACAGTTCAATTCGCGTTCTTCAATATTAGATTACCCACTGAAATATATCAACAAAAATTTTACTTTATCAAAATATATTTCATGATCAAACTCATTAAAATGCAGCCGTCCTTGTCGCCCTGTGTGGTATAAATCACGCGTTAATTATGGATCGTGCCACAGATAACAAAAGTTTTACGACGTTTTCTGGCGATACTGCCTCGTTTCACGTCATTGGGATATGACCAATGGCTCTATTCAACTGCCGCTTAAATCTTAAATTAAACACTATTAGAATGGAAAGTAGTTGTTGCTTATAAATTATGTTTTAACTAGGCCTATCGTTCTCAATGTGTAAGGGCTTTGACCCTTGTGAACAACGTTTCCGTGAAGTGAAATGTATGCTCCGAGAGCCTGTGTACTTTACAAATATGTCGGTCTTCTGAACAATATTTATATGAAATGAGACATACTATATTTAGTTAGGCTTATGTTGATTTTAAGTATATTTCTTGAAAATCTTCAGGCTCGACACCAAGGTATTATTTTCGCGTGGCACATTTGATTGGCTTTCTGAAGAAAATAATGGCACCCAATAATGAATCAAGTCTTTAATAGAATTTATCAGAATTGTTAATGTATTGACGCACAGGATCCTGTGTTAAAATAAAATTACACGTACATATATCCGAGAACCGGTAGATGTAAAATAGGTTTTATCGGGACTTTGTCCTGATTTTTCCTGCCAATTAATAAAGCACTGTAAATAAATTAATTTCTCAATTAAGGCCTACGTTACGTACACTGCGTGTATTTTTTATTTGTAATTAAACACCATGTGTTCGGTTGATGGGACGTGAGGGTCAAAATTTGTTGAATTAATGTTTATATATCCTTTCAATTTTCTTCTTTATTCGATTCCTGTAAATTGATTCGTTTGTGTAAAAACGAATACGAACACTATGTATGTATATAAAATATACATCCCCCGATCTCATGCTGCTCATATATTTTCCAAAAATCCTTTTTTATCATTACCCGGTTGTTGAAAATAAATGAAAAATTGCATTGAGACAACTGAGATGTTCGTGTCTCGTGATCCGATCAATTAGCGGCATTTCACGCCGCGTCACTTGTCGCCACTGAGTGCGAAACTTTTAAAAGAATTTAACTTCATTTTGCTATCAAATTGTGATAGGCACTCGCTTCTTTACAAAAAGAGATTTATTGAGATTCTTATAATTATAGTTTTATTTTCTAAAACTACACAATGGCGGCACCTTTTAAAACTTAAGGTCACCCAGCTGTTATATATACGCAAAGTGGCTGGCATGGTTTGATGCGAAGAGCTGAAGATCGAGCTCAGTGGCGTGCCATCGGAGAGACCTATGTCCAACAGTGGACGGAAGTAGGCTGATGATGATGATGATGATGATGTTGATGAACTGCATATTTAAAAGTATCACCTCATAGTTAGTGCATAGTAATTAGTGTAAATATTGTACAATATCCATTACTTACTATAGCTACCTTCTATTCAATACCACGCGACGTATAAAACAACAGGTGAAACGTTGAAATATCACACTCTGCCTACCCATTCGGGAAAATACATCCGTAATGTTGTTATTACCCCCTGACAAATGTACTAATTGATTAAGATAACATTTATATGTAATTAAGGCAGTTGAGATATTAATGTGTACAATTAAATCGCGAGTGTTGTATTAATTTGATTTCGCAAAATACGCGTGATCGATCAATACGGTCTCACTTCGCGGCCTGTCGCACTTGTCGGAACTGCCTGCGGTACTGCGACCGAAATGTATTTCCAATTAGCTCTTATTTGGTGATACTTCACTGTTACTATTAAAACGTTATTATTAAAAGTAAAACAAAAGAACAAACGGCAAATTATATTAAAACGACATTAATAAAAAAAAAAATTTTTTTTATTGTTTACTAAAATTATTTGCCACGTTTTATTTATTGTGTATTAAAAGTACTTCTCGTATTTGATTTACTGCGTGTTAAAAGTATTTGTTATATTTTGTTTTCTGAGGTTTTCTTTCAATAATATGTGTACTTTGTATATGTAGCATATAGGTTATTTCTGTAATGCGGTTCTCTTAATTTCTGTAATAAAGTTTAATCACAGGAAATAAACAATCATGTTATCTACGAATGTTGAATGTAACAACAAATTTAATATTGATATCGAATAGTGTAGTAAGACGGGCGTAGATTGACTTATTTACTGAATGTCGAAAACATTAATAAAATGTGCGCATATTGTTAACATGACAGGTTTATAACTGGTACTTTATTGTAGGCCATAAAAGCACGCCCTTATACACGTATATACCCACGATAGCAGTAAACAATCTTCCGTGCAAACTTAAATGAACTTTAACCAAGCTGAATAAAGTCACTTTTGCCTTGTCTTAGTTATTTTCGGCTTCTCTCCGCTGTTCTAGAACATTCTAAAATTCCTTGTGTTCTTTAATATTGTTTAGGCCCGCAAATCTTTGTAAACAGACGAAACGACCAAAATGAAACTCCTAGCATCACACCTATAATCCCCGAAGGGGTAGGCAGAGGAATGTAGTACACTCACACGTTTCACCAGTTACGTTCAACTCCCATGGAATAGGTGGTGAGCCTATTGCCATACACCGGGCACAATTCCAAACTCCGAGTCATTACTAGAAATTCTAAATTACAGATATCCAATAGCACCTGACCCGGAATTTGACCCCAGGACCTCTCCCGATCGGCAGTCGCGCTCCTAACCACTCGACCAACGAGGCAGTCCTAAATGAAATTCATTTCGCTGAAACCTTCAAACAAATGAAGATCAACTGTAATACTTAAAATGCCATTAACGTGATTCTTTGCGCTGTATTTTGATATAATATAGGTATGTATTTTACTGAATGCACTGAATTGTGCTTTCAGTAAATATGTTGTTCTGTTTCGCGTATTATTTTATTACTTTTGCACCCTAGTATTTAAAAAAATTTACATAATTATTTGGAATTTTACGTTGTTCCCGTATTTTTAAATTAAATGAAACAAATTGAAATAAATAAATCATATCAAATTAGATGTTTTGTTGATTGACTAAAATATCGGTTATTACGGATATCAATACTATCGTATCAGGTTAAATCCGTAAGGATAGATGTGATTTAAAAAATAAATAAATCAATAAGGTGCTGTGTAATTTTCTAATTATATTTGATGGCAATTATAATCGTACGCAGCTCAATCAAAGGATCATTTTCAAATTATTCGAGAACCTTCGATAGAACAGTTTAAAATAGGCCGTTTACTTTTGCCTTTCATATCATTTAGCGTTGAAGAAATGCACGAAAGTCAAACCGTTCAATGTTTTCAGTGAAAATATTGAAACCCGAGCGCGCGGCGCGATTTAAATAAGGTTAGTAGGACATTACTCGTAGGTTTTCCGGGACAAATTTGTTTGATGTATTTCCTCAGAAACAATATTTTCCTTTCAAAAATCATTGGGTAACTGAAGTTAATATTGAAAGATACTTCTGTCTTAGATACTATTTTGGGAAAGACCTGAAATGTTGTAATAATTATAGCTAGAATCAATTATATCTAGAGTTTTATATGTTGTCTATAATCGGTCCCTATATACATAAATGTAATTTCTGAGTCCAATGTAATTATCGTCTAGTATATTTATTTATATGATAATGATGATGCCTCGATGGTCGAGTGGTTGCAAGCGTAACTGCCTAGGTTCCAATCCCGGGTCGGGTCCCATTGGATTTTTCTAATTTAGAACTTCTAGTAATGACTACGAGTCTGAATTTGTGCCCGGTGTATGGCAATAGGCTCTACGCCTATTCCATGGGACTTAAACGTAATTGGTGAAACATGGGAGTGTAGTACACTCCTCTGCCTATCCCTTCAAGGGTTACTAGAGTGATGTTACGTATTAGGTCTAGAATTAAATAGCGACAGCAACGAAATTTCCAGTGATACAATAACTTTATGAAGATTAGAAATATTGTAATATTATTAACCAAACGAAAAAAATATTAAGAAAGTTTTACTATTTGTTAGATTGTTTTGTCAATGTTGCGTTTTTATTTGTTGAGTCGTCATTACCCTCAACCCTTTTGTAGTCCCACTGTTGGGCTCGATTCTCCTCTCAGAATGAGTAGGGTTAAGATCTATCTACCATCCCGACCGAGTATGAATCCACTAACTTATATAATTATCCTATAAAACTTCAAGAACGCCAAAGTACAGATAATTAATTATCTTTAGTTAGAACTATGAGCTAAGATTGAATCCCTAATGTCAAAAACGGGCTACTGAAATGTAACCTTATTGTTACTTGCCGTTAAAAATTTTACCCCTTAGTAAGGGATATTATCACACACTACAGCACGGTGTCGAGGGTTTAAAAAGATAATTTTGAAAATTTTCACTTACGCCCATGTCAACCTAATTCCATTATAGAATTAAATTTTTTATCCAATTATAACTCGCGTTTGTTGAGTTAGGACTTGACAAAATCCGCAAGAAAAATACATTTAAAGGTGAGTTAAATTACGCCGTGTGTTATATGAGGCATGGTTGGAACATATTTTCATTAAAACGATATTTCGTTAATGCCTATAATTAACTATTTAAAAAAAAAAGTAACATCAGGCCTGTGATCCCCGAAGGGGAAAAGCAGAGGATTGTAGTGAACTCTCACGTTTCACCAGTTACGTTTACGTTCCATGGAATAGGTGGTGAGCACTTGCAGAGATCCAGACTCCGAGTCACTTTTCTAAGCTATTTTAATGATTTGTGAACTTCGCTCGCATATAGAAACCTACGAATGCAAAACTTCTGTTTTCCACTTGCTTGGTACACCTCACGAGCGTGTTAATGGAAAATATTACAATCATATCTCTTAATACATAAAACAGTATAAATTATTCGAAACTAACAAGTTCAGATACGATTAAGAACATTTATCAAGTTAAAATTTGACAGAAAATTCGCAAGTCACAAAGCCGAACTTAAACGTGCAAGTTTGACAATGATTAACTGCGTTCTCACATTGGTTACATTTAACTCAAGTTTAACTATTCTCACGTTATATCTATATGTGAGTTAGTTGTAAAAACTCATCGCATATGTAATAAGTTCCTTTAATTCAACATGCATGGTTAGGTAATTACACGCCTGTAATCCCCAAAGGGGTAGGCAGAGGAATGAAATACACTCTCACGTTTCACCAGTTAAACTTGTATGGTGTTTAATAATGTTTAACGTCCCATCTCCTTGATCTTTTGATCCATTGAGGGTCGAAGTAAACAGATTTTTGTACATTAAACATTAATATAATTTTGAAGTGTAAAAAATCAAAAAAATTACGAGTCACAAAAAAACAACAGTGACATTTACATGAGAATATATTTTTACGCATATATGCTATAGTATATAAATCCTACTTTTTTTTCTGATTTTAAATTAAATTAAGGTAATTTAGTGCCTATCACAACTCCTCATCATCACCTGGGTTTACGGGTAGAAAACGCCAATTGGTATTATTCCCGCCCGTTGTTAATAACAATAAAGAATAAATAAATAATTATAATACATTTAGGTTACTGTTAAAACAGTGTTGATATGTTAAGTCACTATGCAAGAACTACAAAGAAAATATAATTTGACCGATAAGTACATATGTAGGTACTGTATCTAAACAGAATTTAAAATTTTAACATATTAATAATAATAATCTTGGGACACCACACACGACCTTCTTATCCCAAAGTAAGCATTAAGAGAGCTTTTGTTATGGTAACAAAACGGCTAACAAACATAATTATACACCTATAAAAATATACTTATATAGTCTATTAACATAATGTTTAATTGAAGTGTAGAAACACAGATTACATTGGTTAAAGTTAGAAGTGTCCGAAACCGGCGTGTATGTATGAAGAGATTGATAAATGTGGAAGAAGCACGGCAGGTATGTAAGGATAGGGATATTTGGCACTCCGTGCCCTCTGCCTAACCCGTAAGGGACCTGGCGTGAAGCCATGGATGTATGCATGTATGTACATTGATTAATTATGGTAGTTTAAGAGGTTCCGAGGGCGTAAATAACTTTACTGACCCAATGTAGAGATTAAAGGTCTATGTCTGGCAGTGGACCTCTAAAGGCTTGATGGATGGAAGCCTACCTAATCCATCCTAACCTCAAAAAACCACAGGTTTTCAACTATCCCTTGAATAACACACGATTAGTCTGTAGTTAATTAGTTTCACATGTACATATATATGGAGAAAACAATATTATTGTATACTTTAATAATGCTATATCATCACGCTTGTTCTCTTACAGAGTGGGCAGTAGGAATAATTATTCCATCTGACGTAAACGTAACTGGTAAAACATGGGAGTGCACTACACTCCTCTGCCTACCCCTTTTGGGATTACGGGCGTGATGTTTAGTTATTTTCTCATTCTTTTCAATATATGAACATTTACGTTGCAAATTAGCAACTAAAAACGTAACATCACTCCTGTAATCCCCGAAAAGGTACACGGTAGATTAGCAACTAGTATCCATTAAAATGGAAGTCGCTCGGAACAGACATTATTGCGCAAGTTGCAAGCTAAATGCTCTTTCGTAAACACCCGCAGCTCGGAGCTCTGCACGTTGTATATCAGTTAAGTTTCTCCTTCGAAGCCTTATAGTACCTACGCATTCCTGTTAGATGCCTTAGTTACACAGTTGCCATGGTTGCACAAATATGTTGCCAACCAGGTGGGTTCGCGTGGCTATCAGTGGGAAGCTTAGTGCATTTGACAACGTTACTTCCGCATCGAATGCAATACCAATAAAATCACGCCTCTATTTTCTCGAAAGGTAGACAGGGGATTGTAGAACTTTTCACCAGTTATTTTATACGTGTCATGGAATATGAGATATGTATATGTAAGATCTAGCCTTATAATAGTGACAAATACATTAAAAGAACCCTGTTACATATGACATATGTACGAGTACATACATATTTATAAATCTGTTACGTATGACGTCAATACTTACACATCGAATGTACATTGAAAGAGCAAAATAATATGAGTCGTTCGAAGTTTTCTATACACATAAAATGTACAGTCACGTAGAGATTATTGAAACACGTGGCTCTCCTATTAGATGTGACACATTAAAGGTAATGTGACTGACCTTTTGAAGGTTTGACGCACGTACATAAATGGGTCGCGAACTCACACGTGAGTGTGATCAGAAAATCTGTGTATTTGATTGTTTAATATATCATGGAAAGTATTTAGTTCTTTGTTGGTATTTTAATCTTGCGATTTGAGATGATTCCACACATTATTACTTTCAATGTCTGTTAATTATCATAATCTTTCAAACTGAAAGTCATTTTGAGTTGTTTATTAGGGATATTATATTTAATTTGACTACAATTTATTCGTTTCAGTTATTAATAGGACGATATGAAGATTAGGTTTCTATTCAAACGCTGTCAGAAATGTTATTTGTAAATGGAACGACAAATTCATCACTAACAATAGATGTTTATGAGTAATAGAAAATGAATAGATGTAGGTAAGTAATTGTATTATTCGTAATAGATTACGTTACGGACAGCAAAAAAATACAAAGCCTAGAAAAATACCTATACGCGCTACAGAGTTGTGTCGTTATAATTTGATAAAAAAAACGTAACATCACGCCTGTAATCCCCGAAGGGGTAGGCAAAGGAGTGTAGTACACTCCCACGTTTCACATGTTACGTCTAAGTACCTCACTCACCACCTATTTCCATGGAAATAGGTGGTGAGCCACTGCCATACGCCGAGCACTGTGCCGACTCCGAGTCCCTACTAGAAATTCTAAATTATAAAAATCCAATAGCACCGGACTACCAGCTCTAAAACACTAAAATGGTAAATGATGTAACTTACCAATTTATATACAACTATATTAATCGTTGAACCGTAGGATACCGATTTGCTCTCAAATAAATAGCTTCAATAAAGCAACCATAAAAAATGAGATTTTACGGCTACGTATCTGCGTGGAATTTTTTTATATTGTTCTATTATTACTATTATTATTATGTCACGCTAGAACCCTTACGGTGTAGGCAGAGAGCACGAAGTGCCAAATCAATATCGCAATCACCACGGATCTGACGTGCCTCTTCGATATCTATCACTCTTTTTCACACATAATATTTATTATATACTCGTCGTATATTCCACGAAGTGTACCCTAAAGGAATATAAATGATATATTTATACATAAAAACTAGTGTTCGCCCGCCTGAGACGCTATTCGGCCTAAAATACTTGATGTAAAAACATTTTGTTTTTGACAGGCCCATGTTTGGTTTGCGCCCTAAATTCGCTCCGTCCGGGGAATTGATGAATTTCCACACAAAAAGCCTGGATCCATAGTAGGTCCCGAATCCCGTATTTCTATAGCGTGTCAGAATGGGGTTTGGACGTCGAGCATTAAACTTAATCTTGTGGCATCAAGTTATATATCTTAGTCATTTTTCATCTATTCGATGTGAATATAAAAATGTCTGAAGGTCATTAGCGCTATAAAAATTTAAGACTCAATTTAATGCTTGTAGTACCTATATCTAAAATGATGTATGAAGTTACGTCACTCAAAAGCAATCTGCCATTGGTTATATATTAGGTACTGTTAATTTTTACCCGTAATATATGTACACATATAACATGTTTACATAATGTAATACATTCAGTATTACATTATCTGTAATGTTATACATTACCCATAATGTATATTACCCACATTAACTGGTGAAACGTGGGAGTGTAATACATTCCTCTGCCTATCACTTCGGG
>DWME01010505.1:0-10170 GCA_018244795.1 Parelbella ahira ahira
GTCCTTGTTTTGAAGAGTCCTAGGTTGTATGTGTCCGGAAACAGAGACACCGGCAGGGTGTTCCACTCCTTGGCCCTGTAAGTATATAGACAATTTATACTTAATAAATTAACACTCGTATTCATCACACATATACTTTGCCTGAAGTGAGAATCGAACTGACAATCTTAGGAGCCAAGTTCACTAACCACTTGGTCAACAAAAAAGACAAGGCCTCTACTAGGGTAAACAGACAACTGATCAATTACATTTATACATTAATCAATGAATACTTATGTAATCAGTTATACATTGTCCAACAATTATGTATTCTGAGCGGGTATCGAACCCATAACTTTTTTCTCATCTCAACAACCCACAATTTTGCAATCAATTTCACTGACTACTGCAGCCATAGGCCAGTTTTTATATATCTTATGTCTATGTAACTGACTATTTACTATGAAAATATTGCAACATTTTGAAATTAATTTATTTCTTTACAGTTTCGAAAGAAAGTACAAACGCAAGCACGTGTAGAGTTTGAAAATATTAAAACATTATATGTAGAGAGAAACCTAGATACATTAAAGTTGTTAAAATATCACACCAGGTATGTTACGCGGTAGAAAACAGAATCAAGTGCAACATATCATTATTATCATTACACTTCCAGTTCTGATGCGCTTCAAGCTTCGCTCTACAATGAAGCAGGTCTCTAGAGATGTGACGTCACTTATATGGATTATAAAGCCCGCTTCATACGTCCGGTCTGCTTATAAGGTACCTATTATTACATGTAGGATTTCTGTTAGATTTTAGAGTATTAATAATTCAATGTATTTTATACTAAGTTTATTGTATAGCACAGTTTTGTTTTTGTATTGGTGTGTTTATATATTAATTTAATATTAAATTCGACTATTTCAATATTAAATAATGCGATTGTTGACGAATGGGTATGCCGAAGGAAATAAAAACTTACCTCTCTTGACCAAATAAGTGAGGTCAGATGATGATAGGCCAAAAGTAGAACCGAAGTGCGTGTGTCAGGAAGTGATGAACGTAGAATAAGCACATTAGCTCTGTAAGGATAGAGATATTCGGCACTCGGTGGTCTCTGGCTATCCGGAACAAGGCGACGTGACGATGTAATAAAATACTATAAATTATTTCGCAATGTAATGGTATTTGTATTGAATATTAAGTACCTGCGGACACGTCTGGCCGAGTCTTAAGCAGTGACGTAGCACCCTATTTAGGTCGGGATGACGATAACCAGAGGGGTGAACGAAAGCAAAACAAAATAAGTCACATCTTTCTTATTTTAGTTACCAAATTAATTTTATTATATTTCTATTATTATATGGATTTCTTAAGAATATAGAAGAAGCACGTCTATAATGATAGAGCTCTTTGACAATCAAAACGTTCTGCCTTCCCCGTAAGAAAGATGTCGAGACTATACAGGAATGATAATAATTATTATAGTTTTCATTATTGACGAACGAAGTAGAAGGATTACTTGATATTGTGCTAAATTATTATATTAATGATTTCGTGTACGCTATTTAATATTATCTATACATAAATAACTCTACATGATTTTATATATTCAAAACAATTTTAGGAATAACATGGGATTCTTATACGCTACTTCATTTGAAATACTAATTTTTTTCACAGTTAATTTCTTATGGAAATATTTTTTTTTATCTTACATCAGATAAAAAAATCATATTCCAAGTAACGTTCATCAAATAGAATTACAGTTGTTTGAAAACAAAGATATTATACAAATATTGCATCATTTTCGAAAGAATGTGTGTTATGTAGTATATATGAAATGAATGTCAAATGCAGCGTAAATATCTATTGCATCATATTGATTATAAAATTAATGAAAGTGAAGATCTTTTCCACACTAAATCCGTTTGGTTTACGTCAATTAGAAAAATAACAAACGCCGAATGTATACTTACGTTCTTTTATACTCAGCCATTATTCTGACATCACCGCGACGTCACACAAACTGACCAATCAGAGGGCAGATCCTGAAACACGGTATCGAAGTTTCATAGAATCTTTGCATATATACCGAGTCGACTTTATACCTGTCGGGAGGTCCTATGCTACGAGGGGAACCGGTTGTGGGGGGGAGCCGGCCTAAGTCCCCTCCATCTGATAAATGTCGCCTTATAAGTCGTCACGTATGAGCATTAAGCAATGGAAATGATTACTAAATAAACAATTCTGATAAAATATGAAAAATCGAGAATTTACTTCTCACAATCACCTGGTAGCAACTTCGACTTCCTTTTGCGGTTTTGATTTTTTTATTTGCGTTGTTTGCTCATTAATTTTAAGTACAGAAATTTTCAAAATTTATATTTTGTTTTCCAAATTATAACATTTTTCTAGCTATTTTTAATATTTTAACATTTTTAACGCAACTGGTGAAACGTGGGAATGTATTCCTTTGCCCACCCCTTCGGGAATTATAAGTGGGATGTAACTTTTTTGAATATTGTCAATACTTAAGAAATGTAATTTTATAATATGAAAATCTAATCAGACCCAAAAAGCATTGTTTGTAAAGAACATAACACGGTGAACAATTTAATTACTTTCTTTGTTGAATTTTATCAATAAAATGATATTGATAAAAATTTTTTACTCTAATTTTGATATTCTAGGATATTCTAAGACTAGTTAATAATATAGATTCCTATTAGTTAGATATTTTACTACTACTTAAAAATAAAATAAATTAAGTAGCTTAAATAGCGGTACACAGTATCCATATCAAAATTTACACTGTCAAAATAATAAATTAAAAAGGCAGATAAACAGTAAAAAGGATTTATCCATAATATCGACATTACAAATATTTAAATCTCTTATAGAAATGTAAAGTTCATATAATTTCTTTATAATACATTTTATTTCATAACACAAAATATTTGCGGCTATTTTGCCGGAATCGTTTGATGAAACGTACATGTGTATCATGGTGTAGGTACTATTTTCCCTTGTTTTAAAGAATTCCAGGTGCCACTCTTTGCTCTGGATAATAAATGTGAAACCAAAGCGTTTCGTTTTAGTACCCAGTAATGTCATTAACACGAAACTAATATTACAACAAAAGACAAGTGTAGGAAGTATTTTTGTAAAACTCTGTATAATACCATGATAATAATAACAATATTTTGTAAAACCTCACGCACGTCTGTCTGTTACAAAAATAGGCTGAGTCAGCGCTGCGGTAAGCAGACAGCCAATGAATCATAATATACTTTATAAACAGAATAATAATATACTTTATAAACAGAATAATAATATACTTTATAAACAGTATTGTACATAAACAAAGAATGAGTGCCTATGTATATAAAAAAATATTTCGCTGAACACCAAACCAGTAAGGCAGTTTATTGACTTTAATTATTTTTTCTTTTATGAAACTGCTAGTTGGCAAGTTAGTAACTGTACCACCTTTTTCCTACCGCAAGTGGAACTAAATTTCTTTCGGAACGGGCGCAGCAGCGGTAAAAGATTTCAGTCATTTCCAGATTTTTTGTCAATATTCAACTGACTTGACTGGACTGCCTCGTTGGTCGAGTGGTTGAAAGCGCAATTGCCGATCGAGAGGGCCTGGGTTCAAATTTCCCGGTCGGGTACTATTGGATTATTCTAATTTAGAATTTCTAATAGTGACTTGGAGTCTATATCTGTGCCCGGTGTATGGCGATAGACTCACCGCCTATTCCATGGGACGTAAACGTAACTGGTGAAACGTAGGAATGTACTACACTCCTTTGCCTACCTGTTCTGGAGTACAGGCGTAATTAATGTTACATACGTGTTTGTTACGTGAATAGTAATTCTTTTTCAAGACTATTTAAAACGCAACATGAATATACTTATAAAGAAATATCGATACGTGGCAGTCTCTCGGTGCGTTTCTCGCTATCGTTTCTGCCACGAACATGCAAACTTTGGAATGGGCTTCCCCCGAGGACTTCCCAACGCAATATGACATGGGGTTCTTCAGAAAAAGCGTCAACAGAGTCCTTCAGGGCTGGCCACGCGTAGGTAATGTCTGAATGGATGGACGGATGGATGGATGTCATCCCACGCTGTGACGCTAATCATAGCAATGCCTCTGGTTTTGCAAACGTCCGTAGGTGACGGTGACCATTTACCATCAGGTGGCCCTTTTGCCTGTTTGTCAGCTTATGCAATAAAAAGAACAAACGCCCTCTTTTAGGCATTGTATAAATAAACAAATAATAAAGCAAATTATAGGTATATACGACTAAAGTAACGGTGAATACCTAATTATTTTTCCTGATACTGAAAATTTAAATATAATTTCAATAGATATTGCAATTTATTACCATTGCATATCTTTTATCTTTCAAAGTATGCAATGGATAACAGGTTTAAGAATGTATTATCTAAGTACCTATTGTATAATTGAAAATTACCCAAAATATTCATCACCTTTATCTGAAAACGGAAATGTCTCCGATAGTCCGATAAAATAAATTTATAACATGTGGCTATCTTTGAATGCGGTGAATACGGCGTTCTTGGAACAATTTCTTTAAAATATGTAGAATTTGCACCATGGATTTGAATAATTTTCAATTTACGTATTTGAATAGAAAATTATTTAACTAACGAATTATTAAGAGTCTATAATGAGAAAGAACGAATAGACAACACTTGCTTATAAGAAAGAAGGAAAAAGTTATATGGGCTATCAAAAGATGTAGTTAGCTGGATGACCGAGCTTACTCGGTTTTTTTTAGTATAAAAAAATACGAATTAGATGCATTGATAAAGTGTTCCCAATAATATTTTTTCTCACAAAAGAAATAACTCATAGTCCCTGAAACCCCCTACATGCCAAATTTTATGAAAATCGTAGGAGCCGTTACTAAGATTCCAATTATATATACACATACATGCTCGTTGCTCGTTTAAAGGTATAGAGAAATACATTAGTTCAATACCTTCTACCACCTCACACATGGCTGATCCCGAATTAGATAGAGCCTAGAATGAAATAAAAAAAAATGGTTTATTACGACCATTTTTTACCTACAGAAAAAAATTCGACTCTATGCGACTCTACCAATATTTTATTATTACAACTGCCACTGTATTTATTACACGAAATATTTTCTAAAACCTACTTGTTTCTTATTAAAAATGGCTTAAACATTATAAATTCTTAGTTACCAAACAGTATTACATTACTTATTAAATAATTCTTAAACAAACATGATATATACTTTTTATTAATAATATACAAATTACATACGTAGAGTTTTATTTAAAGCAGTTTACGTAAACATGCACTATAAAATTAATATATTGTAATAGCGCCGAAATAAATTATTTCTGACTAATGACAAAAATAGTATTAATTAATTAAATATAACAAAAACATTGACAATAACATTCAAGCATTTCTAAATTAACTCCACATCTCCATTCATACAAAAATGTACAAATTAATTACATTTGCGTTACATTAGACGAGATTACGCCCGAACAACAGCAAATATCTTGTCTTGGAAAAATAAATGAAACATGCAGTAAATAAATGAAACATTTTTCCTAAAATACAAAAGGAAGTCAAGACGGCTACTAGCGTAAGGGTGAGACCGTATAGTCTCTCTTTATCATTTTCATTTTCTTGATTTGAAATTATTAATTATTAACCATATATGATTGCTTCGCTTCAACATATCTGTTGGCAGGGAACTAGGCCGGCTCCCTGCCAGCACCGGTTCACGCAGTAGCCACGGACCTCCTGACTGGTTATGAGTGAAATTTGCTTATATACGAAGATTCTAAAAAACTTCGATACCGTGATTCAGGATTCAAATTACAAACCCAAATTACTCAAAATTTACAGTGTTTTTCGTAACAAAACTTACAAAACACATGTGTATTCATAAAATCTATTTTCTTTGTCAGTGTTATTAACCGAAATAACGTATAATTAAAGAAATACGGAAATAAAATTTTTTGACGTTGCTTATGGTGTTACTATAAGACAGAAAGAGATGGATTGAGATAAAGCTATGCGGTAAATGTCAGTGAATACGTAAGCGTTGTCACATGTAAGGATTGTCACAGAGCGCAGACTCTACATTTTGCGCGACTCTATAAAATTGGTATGAAGAAAGAGATAATCTCTACGTGTGAGAAGGATGAATAGATGTAGCCAGCTACATTTAATAGACGTACAATAATGCTCTACATTGACATGACCTACATATAAAAATCTTTAAGACTGCATACGAAGACTTACAAGTTTGTAACTTTGTTTACATATATTATTGGGTTAAAACGGAATTAAAGATATATCGTATTAAAGATATATCGGATGTCAAATACCAAAGACTCTGTGAAAAATGTTATTTATAATAATACATACAACGTATGTGTATATTAGTATAAAAAGCTGGAGTGTTGTTACATGAATAATGTTTTAATGATTTGTTCGTTTTTTCGTGACACTCCGTGCATGCTTCATTTTAGGGAACGAAAGATAATAGGAGACACAAAAAACATTTTTCCTTTTCGTTAATGGCAACTTTGGCATAATGACAGATATCGTTGCCCTTTCGAGATTTTGTACACATCGAAAAATATGAATGCGTTTCAATATAAGATGGCGGTTTTGCTTCGTATGTTACAGGTTTTCGTGTTATTGCGTTATAATTTAATGCTCTAAGTGATTATTTTGCTGAATTCAGCCTGTGTAATTGTGAATTAAGTAGTGTATTGTTGCCATCAAGGTAAGTGTGACTATTGTTGCAATAATAATAAAATTATAAACATTCTATAGATACTAGAAACACCGAAGATAGTGGTGTTGCAATAAATTGTTTTTACGTGACAAGTTTTACAATGCAGTATTTACATTTTGATTGTGAATAAAAGTCACATTAATATGAAAACAATTCAAATGATATTATTTCAGTCCCCTATCAGGACACCGGTATTGAGAAAATATGCGCCATTAAGGTAGACCACTATTGTGCGTTATTGCGTTTGAGTATGTCATTATCGGCTATATATATCATTTACTATTAGTTTTAGAAATTAAATATCGTATATTTGTTGACTAGGGTACTATTATTCTCTCTGCAAATATTTAGCTACAACAATTGTATAAATGCTAGCGATTATGCGGTACTTTTATAAATAAAACTAGTGAAACCCGTGCGAATAATTCGAAAATAAGTATAATAATAATTATTTTCCAGAATTAAAATATTATTCATTTTATTTATTACAAAACTGCTTTAGAAACAATATTTGAAGTGTAGATAAACTCATCTGTAATCATTTGCTTATTATTTTCTGTAATTGATGCAGTTAAATTTTTAATAAATCAAAATTTAAGTCGGGTATTCAATCCGTTTCTAATTTCGCACACTTCTTAGAACGTTCTTGTTTTTGTAATATATTATGTAGCTCGGATGACAGATCGAAGGATTTTTTTACTAGAATTGACATACAGAGGTGTAAGTATCAAAAGCTATAATTAGTTAATTCACATAAACAAAAGCAATAATAAGTTGTTGGTGCTGTTAGAGCAAGCAATAATCTATAAAATTATATATAATTTATGTGGAGTAATTGTGAGGTTTTTCCTAAAAAGGGAGGCAAACATCTTAACAGCGTATTAATATATATGATGATGATGATGATACAGATCTTACAGGCAGCGGTCCTAAGTGCCTATTGTCAAGTATCCACAGCTGCAACCAAATACAACTAGACTAGGAATAGGACTGTTAGTGTCAGTCAGTACATGCTTTTAATAAGACAGTTTCGATAGAACTAAATGTAATACACAGCCTATAAATATAAGTATCAACATTGGTAAAGAGAGCAACTCTTTAGTTTGCACTGGATGCAGGAAGAACTCTCAATTAGTAAAGTAAATATGTGCCAATCTTTGTATGAAGAACATTTGCCCACAATCCATTTAATGTAATTTAGTTTTGATATGTTTTCTAAGTAATATAAATACAATAAACTTACTCCCATGTGCTTTATAACTTTTAAAATTTATCCTTCTCTTCTACCATCAGAAACACAGAATGAGGCTCATTAAACCCATAGAGAACCATTCTTGAGTGTGGATTAGTGGACTAGACACTTACCTATGAGACATTCTGTGTGATTACATTAAGACTGGAGGTCTCACTGTGAAGTTTTCCTTTATGGTTATAATAGCAAAAAATTCAAACCTGATATAACCAGTATGGTAGACTGACACCCAACAACTCATCAGGCTAAGCTGTAAATTAAAATTTTGAGGATTCTTAATTTGAATACTCAAGCAGATATGTAGGGTAATGCATATTGTCAGAGTTTAGAAATTTAACTAAATCTGTTTCTAGATAATGGGCTACAGTGTTGGTAAATTTGTATAAGTGATATAACAAAAATAGTTTAGGTAATTATTAAATAACTTGTGCTTTCTAAATTTCCAGCCACCATGTCTGATGAAGACCAGAGTAATGAACATTTGTTAACTGCAGAGTTTAAAGATGGTAAGCTGTATTTTTACATTTGAATTGTTATGAAAATTTTATCAGTACACTTATAAATTATCCTTTCCATCAAAACAGTTTAACTGGTCTATTAGCTCAGTGTTTATTGACCCAGATTTTACATCTCTTTGGTCTCAGCAGGACAGTAGGTCACCAAGCAGGAAGGCTCCTTGTATTAATGAATATAAACCTTCATTTTAAAATATCACATTTCATTGCTGTTACAGGCCAGTTGGAAATTGTTGAGGTGACATCCTTCAGCAAGGATAGGAAGGTGAGAAATTGTTAATTAAATATGTATATGGTTATACCATAAGTCGAAAAAAAACTAATTATGAAACAAAATCTAATATTGACAGTAAACTGTCAATAGGCCATGATTATGGGGCTACATTGAAAGAATTTACAATAAAGTACCTGAAAATATTCAGTCCCTGCCTTTACAGAGTTTTAAAAAAAAATTAAGCAAGTCCTGTGCCGTAAGGCTTATTGTAAAACCAAGGACTATTTAAATGTACCAGGAGGCCTGAGACTGAATTTACTCCACTAGGCTGTCTCTAGTACAATTACGTCAAAGTATAGTTAAATTCAACTGCTTTTGTAAGCTGTTGTTAGTGGACTGATATTGACACACGATAGCTGTCACGTGTGTTCTCCAGGGTGCAGTTTACTAATAGTCTTATACTAAACATACAATACTTATACTAAACATACCACAATTAATGTGGAAAAAATATCTACCAGCATCAAGACATCGCAACTACAAGTTCTGGAGCAGCTGAGGACCTCAAGTACATGCAAGTGCTGGATCCAGAGAAGAATATGGTTGTAGATCTGCTCAACTTCACTTTGGTCAGGTAACTAAATTAGTACTGTATTATACAATTAACATTCCTTACCATTCTTAGCATAATTGAGTGGGATTTAAGCCCACAACCTTCTGCTTAGTAGTCAAGTCAGATCGGATTAGTGATCAGGTGAGATCTATCACTGGAGCAATAACCAGCCAGTCAGGCCAGCTGTGGAAATACCTGCCATCCAGATATATGTGTTACATATTAATTTTGCTTTCAGAGGCGAAGACGGTGTTGAAACATACAGATTGGTTACCAATAGTGAAACTGATGGCAGTGAGTCGGATGCTACAGTCACCTGTGTTCTGTCCAATGATGATGGTGATGGTAAGGTCCACCCTCTATGATGTCGACTATTAAATTCTTCATAACATTTTGAGTGTTGAGAATAAAAATAATGAAAAAGATATTTTGGGAAGTATGAATTGTAAAAGCAGTGCTGCAGCAGGGTTATTGTGTAGAGATGACGAAGTGAACTTTTACAGATAGTATTGTGTGTGATCATAAAGGATATAATTCCCTCTGCATCCCCTCTGCATTTTCTATTTTTGGACTTGTAGAGGGCCTTTGACTGTGTCCCCTTTGAGATGATCTGGTGGGCACTGCGTTCCAAGGCTGTACCTGAGCCCTATATTGACATAATCCGAGACATTTGCCACAAATCCGATTCGATTGTTAGAACTGCTGTTGGTGACACTGATCCTTTTCCTATCACCGTTGGGGTACACCAGGGCTCCGTGCTCAGC
>DWME01010506.1:0-10169 GCA_018244795.1 Parelbella ahira ahira
TGGTTAATTTAACGTGGTTTTCATTCATTATTTTATAAAAATATTAGCATTCTGCACTCCTTCTCTATATAAACTATAAGTGTGCAAAGTTTCATACTCCTCCGTCCGCGCAATTTTCGTAAAAAGGGGTGCAAAGTTTTTGCTTCAGGTATTAATATATAGATATTTGTGATGTAGTATGTAATATAGTAAAGGTGCGCGCAGGACCCGGTGCTGGTGATGGCGGCGGACGGCGTGGGCACGAAGCTGCAGATCGCGCAGCGCACGCACCGGCACGACACCATCGGCGTGGACCTGGTGGCGATGTGCGTGAACGACATCATCTGCAACGGCGCGGCGCCGCTGTCCTTCCTCGACTACTTCGCGTGCGGCGCGCTCGAGGTGCGCGTGGCGGCGCGCGTCGTGGCGGGCGTGGCGCGCGGCTGCAGGGACGCCGGCGCCGCGCTCATCGGTCCTGCCCACGCTCCTTACTCGCCGCTTATATTGCTCTTCTATATCACTTGTGTGTAGCGCACACTCACTGCTACCGCGCTATCATCACCTAATACTCACCTACTAACTCTATAAGGAGCATTTGCTTAATTTTGTCACAGTTTTATATGTACAGTAATTTTACAGTTATAATCGATTGCCGTATACATAGATGAGTAACTAATTGTGTTTTTCGTGGCGCGCGACAGGCGGTGAGACAGCAGAAATGCCGGGCATGTACGCGGCGGGGGAATACGACATTGCGGGATTCGCGCTCGGCGTGGTCGAGCGTTCGCACATCCTGCCCAAGATCAACGACATCACCGTACGGTTTACTTTTTAAGCCTTTATACATTTTTAATAATCTGTTAAAAATATTCAAACTGTTCTTTTTGCTAAACATAATATCAGGTCTATATTTATATACGAAAAGTAAAGATATACTATATAAAATAAAAAAAATATTCTACAATACCAGGTGGGCGATATCATCATCGGACTGCCGTCGAACGGCGTGCACAGCAACGGTTTCAGTCTCATCCATAAACTGATGAAGAAGTCCGCGTTGACGCTCGCCGACCGCGCCCCCTTCAGCAAAGAGGGATTGACTTTGGGTAGGTGTTCTTAACCAACGCATAAACTCAATTGAAGTTTTATTACTGGCCTGTTTGTCCAATGGTTAGTCACTTACGACGGTTTGACGAATTAGTCAGAGAATGTGTTCGATTCCCATGCAAGACGTACTTTGGTGCCTTTAGCACAAGTAGGTATTATCTGTTCGTTGGGTGTAAAATTATCTATACATGTATGAATTTAGCAATTTATATATTTAGTTTATCAACAGACTGGTCACCATATCAGCGGTTCCGACTGGTTTGGGGTCAGATAGCGGTGTGTGATTTATTGCTAGATAGTGGTATACTTGCAGATTAAAAAAAATATATGCAAAACGTCACTTGACTATCGCCTGAGCATATTCAATCAGCTGAATATGATCGCTAAGTAGGTATTTATTATATACATAATAAAGTCCACTTCCGCACCTCACAGTACATCTGCTTGCATTCTGGTAGATATCTGATATATTCCTTAACGGCCTGTATAATAAAAAACCGTACAAGTCACCGGATGTACGTGGTAGTAAAGACGTGGTGGTGGGCGCAGGCGAGGAGCTGATCAAGCCGACGCGCATCTACGCGCGCAGCGTGCTGCCGGCGCTGCAGCGCGGCAAGGTGAAGGCCGTGGCGCACGTGACGGGCGGCGGCCTGCTCGAGAACATCCCGCGCGTCATCCCCGCCTCCGTGCGCGCCTGGCTCAACGCGCACTGGTGGAATGTGCACCCGGTCTGCCGCTTACTCTCACTCTTTTGTCCTTTCTTCTTCTTTCATCTCTTTCTTTCCCTCGAACGTCATAGGATTATTGTAACAGACAAAGCATACAATAGTGCGATTAAACCATTCCCGGTTAATTTAAATTGTAAAATAATAATTGAAACGATGTTTTGTAGAAGTAATAATAATGCTGTGAAATGGTTGCAGGTGTTCGCTTGGATCGCGGATACCGGAGCGGTCAAAGACGATGAGATGCTGCGTACCTTCAACTGCGGTATTGGCATGGTACTCATAGTATCGCCTGAGGACCAAGCTGACGTGAGTATTAAACTAGTCATATGGATGTATAACACTATTCGTATGAGTGTATGAGACTACTGTATATATAAAATACAATACCAGGTTACTACTTTATCGGTGAAGTATACAAGATTTGGATTTTTTATAGGCATAACTGGGATATGACTAATATGTTCAGTTTTGTCGATGTTTAGTATTCTCTTATAAATATTCAATGTGCGTAACTCTATCTACTGCATTTAACATGTTATTTAGTTTATTTTTAATAAGGCATATTTAATGTGCTAATAAACACGTTGAACTGCAGATGTAAGTGTTTTCTAAATAAATTTGTGTCCAGGTGATGAACATAACGCGCTCGTTCGGCGCGATGGTGATCGGCAGCATCCAGGCGCGGCCGGCGGGCGGCGCGCGCGTCGTCGTCGACAACTTCGCCTCCGCCATCGACTTCACCCGCCGCATGCCGCTCCTGCCCAAAAAGAGGGTGAGCTCACACCCCCTACGCGCATATACTAGCGTCTATTAGAGTCTATTAGCCTCTGCTGACTGTTTGCTTTCTGTCCCTGTAATAAGGTGTAGATTCTGTGTCTATACTCTGTGTGCATAATGGAAGTGCCATGTGTCCAGGTGGCAGTGCTGGTGTCCGGCAACGGCAGCAACCTGCAGGCGTTGGTGGACACGACGCGCGACCCGGCGCAGTGCATGTGCGCGGAGGTGGCGCTCGTCGTCTCCAACAAGAAGGACGCCTACGCGCTGCGGCGCGCCGAGGCGGCTGGTATACCTTCCTTGGTCAGTGGGAATTGTATCTGCATCCATCATACATGTACCCGCTTAACACATGTACTAATTTATGTGGGCTTCGGAACACGAGTTCATCTTCAATTTTTACTATAAAACCCATCGATATGGTCAAGGGATTAAATCTAAGCGGTTCTTGTTCTAAATGTGGATATTTGTTTGCTATAGTTTTTAATTCCTACTACTATATGTATGTATGTAGATGTAAAGCAATTTTTGTTATTTAAAACCACTAAATTTGAATGCACAATCTATTCGATCGACCGCAATCGAGTTTGACCTTAAGCACAAGCAATAGTAGGTATGTGCATTTAATATAAGATTCTATCATTACGTGTACATCAACGTGTATATCAGTGCGGGTACGCTGCAGGTGTTCAGCCACGCGCGGTACGCGAGCCGCGAGCTGTTCGACGCGGCCGTGTCCGACGCGCTCGACGCGCACAAGATCGACATCGTGTGCCTCGCCGGCTACATGAGGATCCTCTCCGCACAGTTCGTCAACAAGTCAGTTGACATTCATTTATCGTTACTACCCGCTCACTCTACTATACACTACATTGTATAAAATTATATATTGAATAATACCGACCTTATCAATATCTGTTTGAGATGTTACTTGACGGTGTAACGGTAATAGTGGTCATCACTTCATCAGCTGCAATGAATAATCAGGTTTACAAGATAATTAATGTTTTCATCTTAATGACTGATTCTATAGTTGCTTTATTTCACTAATTTCGACTATTTATTTAGTGGTAATATTATTACTTTTCTGTTAAATAACAAAGACCCTTTACATAATATGGAGCTACTTGATACATTTTGATAAGAAATGTCAATTATACAATAATTTGCATTTGTTCACAGGTGGAAGGGTCGGCTGATAAACATTCACCCCTCATTACTGCCTCGTCACCCTGGTTTACACGCTCAGAAACAGTGTCTAGACGCGGGCGACTGCCAATCTGGCTGTACTGTGCATTTTGTTGATGTAAGTGCCATAGGACAAGCCGAGGACAAGTCGCAATGGCGCTTATCAGGGGAGGCCTGTGCCCAGCAGTGGACTGAAATAAGCTGATCAATATGATGATGATGAAGGATTATAGAATAGGCATTAACCATTTAGTTATATGACAATTTACACAAATGGAAAGTGTATATTTAATTAAATCATTCCCATAGTTGTGTTATATTATAAAACGGAAATTTTTGGTCAGTAACAGTAATGCCATGAAATTTCAACGAGCTGTATGAAATATAATTTGTTTCTGTATCAGTTCTGAATATTCTCATAGAGGAATTATTTTCTACTAAAGAATATAGTATTGCTATTTGATAGCATTCTCGTAGTTCAATATCGTTTTTTTTAAAGATTAACAGCCATCTGGTTACTATACTAGAGGGGCTTTCCAGTTCAATATCGTAAGGCTGTGTGTGGGTTTTTCCTAGAAAACTATTGTTTTTGTTAGGAAAATAGATAACGCTGAAAAATATGTCTTCAAAAAGATTGTGAAACCGGTTGGGTTAGTTATCAGCTGATTAAACACAAGTACTTATATAATTTAAAAACCTCTTATTCTCCTCCACCTTCTTTTTCAGGAGGGGATGGATACAGGTCCAATCATCACCCAAGAAGAGGTGCCCGTCCTCAAGGGAGATACAGAGGAGACCCTGACAGAGCGCATCCATCAAGCGGAACACCGTGCGTTCCCGCGGGCGCTGCGGCTGGTGGCCACTGGCAGGGTACGACTCAACAGCCAAGGGAATATTATGTGGCATTAAATTGTATATCTGCATGTGTAAATGCTGCAATACGAATGTGTTAACACAATGCAATTGTTTCATCGTAATAAGTAAATTAAAATGTTTTCATGGCATATGTCCCAAAATACGTTTTAAATGCATAATATAGTGTTCTCAGGTAATGTTTTGAGTGAACAAATATACAGTTTGCATTCCACGGTATTTTAAAACAATCGTCTATCCTGTCAGATACTTTTACATAGGTATAAAAAATGTTTTCAATATATATTTAAGTTAATTTTGTGATTGCAGTTGTTAAACAAAATGTTTTTATTTTTATCCTGATATAGCTAGTCCTGAAAGAGTCATACTATTTTACTAATGTTCTCAAATATCAATAGAATCAACTTGATTGCTCGATTTTATATGGAAATTATGAAAATGTTGTAATATTATTTTTGATATATATGTTATATGTTTTAAATTTAAGTTTCCTATATGAAGTTATTTTTATGGAGTATATTATATGTTAATGTCATTAGGTAAGTAGGTTAAATATTGCAATAAAAATAATGTTTCGCAAACACTAGTTTTATTTATTTACATATATAATCTGTAACAATCTATTCATAATATCACAGATAATTACTGGATTTGCATATGATGACAGGCCATGATAAGGAAACAATATGTCTTACTACCACTAATTTACAAACATTGATATTTAGACTACATTACTATAAATCTTTCACCTTAAATTGGTGAAAACATTTACTCACTTTGCATAAGACCAAGGAAAGTTTGGGGAATTGAGAGCCGACCTCTGCTAGCTGGAGAGGCACTTTAAGAAAAACTAAATGTTACACCAATATTGCAATTTCAAATTAATTCATATAGCTTAAAGTACTATATTTTTAATAAAATTGTTACTGTACAATAGCATCAGCACAATTCAACGTAATTAGATAAAACAAAAAATATAAAATAATCATTAAATAGTGACCATGAAAGCATTGTTTTGGAACATAGTTACAAAACAACAATAATAAAATTAGCACTATATCAATGATGGTCATTAGCGATTTGTGTTAAAACTATAAAATAAAACTTTGAAACAACTAGCGATTTTATCAGACAATAATTTTATTAAATGTACATAAAATAGAGTGATGTCTATTTGATGTATCCCTAATAGGTACATATATTGATTTAAAATCTATGAGTATGAAACTAAGCCCAAAAGAAAATTGCCTTAGAAATATTTTTTTTGGCTCGTTTTGGTCAAAATATTGTATGTACTTATTTGATGTTGATGACATTTCAATATCTGATTAAAACCTGATCAGTATTTAGTTATCTACACTTTTTTTCTTTTCCTTAATAGATAGAAAATCACCCAAGGCTTTGAATAAAACACCAATGATGTCATTGTCTGACTGCACTACCTGTTGAACAAACTGCACATCATCCTTCTTCTTCACAGAATGAGTACCATTTTCTAGTATTTCCTGACAGATTTTATCAAATTCTACATGCAGTTTTTGCTTGTTTAACAAGGGCACAATCAAATTGTAGGTATTTATTTTAATATTAATAGATTTAGCTAACTCTTGATTACTAGAACATATCATGGCCCATTTTACTTGGTCTTGTTCTGTCAAGGGGTGTGGACCTAAATACATTCTTTCCTCTCTTATCTCCTGCTTGAGAGCTTCTATGTCTTGTTCAATTTCCTTGCTCATTGTGATCCATTCTGGTGTGAATCCATTGTTTATCAGCACCTGGAAATGAAACAGTTATGTTTCAATTAATTTATTAGACATAACTCTTTGTAAAAAATCTGTCAATAATACAAAACTTCTACATTAGCTCTAGCATATTTCTTTCTGTCTTTATTTATTAACATTTCTTTCATTCAACTAACTTATCAAGTCTACTAGAGCTATTTTTCTGTACGAGTAATGCAAAAAAAGACCTTAAAATTTGTCATTTCAAGTATTATTTAAGAAACAATATGGACAAGTTACGTTAGTTAAGCACTCTTGATTATATCAATTTCAGAACATAGTCAAATCTTACCTCATTCAACTTGTGTGTGGTGAAATCAACATATGGATTTGTGTTCTGATCTTTCAAGGGCTTCCCTTTGCCACTTAAATTTTCAAACTCTCCTTTCGACATGGATTCCTGTATTAAATCCTCAACCAGTCTATCAAAACCATACTTTGTTTTTATGTCATGTTTCTTTGTATAATGGTCTTTCTTCATGAGTGTGTTGTCTGAAGCCACAGCTTTCGCAACTCTGTGTTCCATTACATTGTTTGCTGCTTTTTGAGCTCTTGCTTGGGTCCACTGTTTTTGTCTTTGAAATGGTGTTCCATGACCAACTCCTTCGAAACTTAGATACTGTCTGTGTTGAGGTGCTGTATGCTGGAAGTATTACAATTGTTATCCAAATATACAAAACATAACAACTAGAAGTTAAAATATTTTATATATGATGTGAATGCCTTAATTCTCATAGCCCAGTAGACAGTATATTTCATAAAATTTGCTTAATATCTTAATATCACATTCCATATCAGATATTAAGGTTTTTACTTTTTATAAATGGTGTATAATAATCAAACAACAAGATTTTACTCTTATCTTTATAACATTAAAAATACACACACATTTGAAGCACAAGATAGCAAAAATTGTGTACACATCACCATTAAGCCTTACATTATAATCCTTGCAGGTCATCAGTTATGAAAATTAGCATAACATTCCTTACAAAATGCAAATTTTAAATCAGTTCACATTCATCATCATCATCATTATCAGCCTATTTCTGTCCACTGCTGGATGTAGGCCTCTCCAATAGCATGCCACTGAGCTGGATTTTCAGCTTGTCGTATCCAACTGTTGCCAGCTACTTTGCATATATTGTCACTCTACTTAGCTGGAGGACGTCCTATGCTATTTGCCAAGATGCAGTCTCTACTCCAGTTCACATTATTTTATCCTTATTTTTTTTTATGTACATAGGATGCTACAGTATGAAATAAAAATATTAAAAAACTTCTTACCCTAATGTCATAGACAATTTGCTCGACTTCATCCTTCTTGCTAGACCCAGTGTTGTGTTGAGACAGCTCTCTAAAGGCATTCTCTATGGCTACAAATTTATCAATGTTAGCCTCTGGAGAGCCAGAATCTGGGTGGTACTTCTTAGCCAACTCTAAGAAGGCATTGCGAACAACTTCCTGTTTTGAGTGGATAGGGATATTGAGGGTTTTGTAGCATTCCTGTAACAAAAAATAAATGCTTCTATGTAAAAACAATAAATTGAAAAATAGCAAGAACAATAGTAATAATTATGGGATTTATATCACTTTGTGGAAAGCAACTATTTTGTATATATGTAGTTGTTTTTTTAAAGTGCATTTGTCTTTACTTGATTATTTTGTGATGTTCCTACCAACCATCAGGTATTAGAGGCTGTGATTGCCCTCTACAAAATGTAGTAGACATTATGAAGATACACATAAAAGGTTACATGAGAAATTTCGCAAAGGAGGGGAGATATAGGTGTGTGCACTTCTTAAGATTATTTTAAAAATCCTTGAGTATTTTTAGTGTTTCCTTATTATAGCATTATAGTTTCTAAACCAACAAAATATTTACATTTACTACAACATATATTAAACTTCTTATTTCTATATTGGAGACTTCTCAAATTATAGGCCTACATTCCCATTTACATCAATATTGAATGCCTTTTTGATCGAGTGGTTGCAAGTGTGATTGCCATTCGAGAGGTCCTGGTTTCAAATTCTAGGTTAGATACTATTCGTCTTATTTAATTTAGTATATCTAGTAGTGACTAGTAAGCAGTGAGTGTATGGCAATAGGCTTACCACCTATTCCATGGGACGTGAACGTAACTCGTGATGCATGGTGGTGTACTACACTTCTCTGGCTACGCCTTCAGGGATTACAAGCATGATGTTCCGTTGTATTTTCAGCACTACAGTTGGTTACTGAAATAATTCCGGCTTCCCAAAATGAATCTAATAAAACAATCAATAACCTGCCATTATGAATACGGGCTTAAAATCCAATAGGGTCGAGTTAAGTATACTTTAAGCTTTTCTTCAAAGTCTATAATGTGTAAATATTTTAAATCACATTTAATAAAGTACGACGTACCTCTATATTTTTCTGCGGTTTTGTACTTATAGTTTTGGCCGTAAAATAATTGTAAAAACTGAATGGTTTTGCCTGGATTAATGTTCTTCTTGTATTGTGCATTTTTATTACACTAAATCATCTTGTTGCATAATTTTGAAATTGTTCGTGATTTTTCGTAAAACATTTTCTGTAAGTCCAGATGTTTCCTCTAATGTCATTTTTGTTTTGACAGATGTCAGACTCAGTGCTACCGAAAGATTATATGATACACTGTACTAAGTTAGTAATAAATAATCCAAATCTTTACAAAAATCTTTTTTTATTAATATATGTGTGCTCGTGTGATTGATTTATAGAACTTGCAAAAATCTTACATTTTAGTAGTTAGTCTATATGCCTCGTATTACCTGTGAAACAATATTATGGACCGAACTAATAATTGTACTCGATTTGACATAACATTTGACATGTAGGTAAAGCTACATTGAACCCTAATGCAATTGCGGCAGTTTTTCCAGTTTATTCGTGAATAAATGGTGTGTTTTCGGGTTGTAAAAAGTTAATTAAAAGTTTTTGTATGTTAGTAAAACGTGGTAAGCTTTCGGAACATTATAGGACGTTAAATGTGTTGAAGAAATGCCTTTGACGGCAGATGAAATCGCTACCCGCTATCCAATTCATTGGTTGGTGTGGAATAATCGAACAGAGGAGTTAAAGAAGGCCCTGGAAGCTAATCAGGTAATATACCTTATCGTTAATGAAAAATATCGCCATAGAATTTAATTAAATTAGGTTATGTTGGTCATCGCGAAACATTGTGTTGTGTACACATTTCAGCTTATCGTAATTTTTACGATTGTCACGTGACTATTTGCAGTTATGTACTTAAACGTGCACCGATGTTAATTTTCATAATCCTATTTGCATCTTACTAGATCTATATTCTTGAAAATGAAGTCATCTCATGTACTTGTAACTAGCGCTACAATAGATTTTTCTGCATTGGAATTGTATATGAACTTACATAATAAAATCAAAAAATATAGATAATGTATTCTTTAATTTTAATCAAATTTATTGTTGTAAATCCTCTCTGAATTTGAATGAAAATGATTTTTTTTCATATTAAGAAGTACATTTTCATATTATATTTTTTCAAGCTATTAGTTTCGCAATGTTTAATTAATAAGTACATATTTTTGATAAAAAATATATGAAATAACCCACAATGTTAATACCAGCTATTTTATGTCTATAAATAATATATTTATGAAATGGGTATATCTTCTTTAAATTGTGATTTGTAATACTAATGATTATATATTGTATATATCATGATCCATT
>DWME01010507.1:0-10166 GCA_018244795.1 Parelbella ahira ahira
ACCGTGTTATCGTAATTTAGTATTAGAAAACCGTAGTTCGTAATAAGTTTGAAACATTTGTGGACCTGTAATTAAAGGTTAAATCGTGGATCTTTTATTTTATTTCTGATCCCCGCTGTGCCCCCAGAGTATTAGTGCAATATCAACTGACAAATCAACATCTTGTTATGTTACGGTGAAAGTCCTTGGTTTTTATTTCACTTCCCTAACGGCTCTAGAAAAACTATTTTTTACTTACTTAAATTAGCTCATTACACTTATCTCTCTAATAGCTTCAGTTGTTGTCTGCTGTTCTGTAATATCGGCTCCATCGCTAATTCCCCTTAAGGTCAATAGAGTGATTCGCCATCAGTTACCATCGGCGCGATAATCGCAGTACGTTCACCTCTTCATCTGTTCATCTCAATGAAAATCTTTACTGCCCTCTATAGCTTTTAGCGTTAGTAGATTCGATAACTGTTAATGTCTCGGATAGTGCTGTAATCTAATGTTATTGTAATTTGTAAACATCATCGCGATTTTTTGATACTCTGGATGGCAATCTAAGATACAATATTTCTGTATCTGGCTTTTGAGTGATACCTGGTTTTTTGGGACTAGTATCTTATAATTTACTAACAATGGTATAGCATATTTATCTTTTAGTTTGCATGAATTATATATCCTTCGATTATTTAACTGCGTACTAGAACACGAACATGTCAATCTAACAAAATCACGGCGCTATAAACGCGACTCATCCAATGGTTCCTAAACATGATGTAGGCAGCGTTCTTGTGTACTTTCTAAAAATAGCGGAATGATGATTGGAAGGCATTCATTCATCTCCAATTGCCCTAAGGTTAGTGGTACCTGCCGGTTCTACAGCATTTTGTGGGGACGCGATAATCGCGGTTCAATGAACTGCAATCTCATCCTCATCTCCAATCGCCGGCAATTATTGTTGTGAAAGCCATTCGCTTCCCCGTCGGCTTCCTCGGCTATCTGATCTGATCTGTCACCGTGAATCTTGTTCTGGATTGCATTAGCATTGCTTCTGGATTACCTTGCAAACTTTGTATGCCTCTTATGTTTAATGCGATTATAAATCTATCTAATAGTAAATATGTGTTTAGGAAAGGTATTTTTGTATGCTACGAGTATATTAATCGTCAATTGGCTATGAATTTATGAAACGTTAATATACGGATGCATTGTCTTTACATATTTTTACACGAATGGTGTAGTCATTGAACATACAGATCATCTGTTTTTTGTTTGTTTGTCGGAATAATGAAGTACCCAATTCGTCACACGTTATAATAGGCTCAACCATGGCCTTCTGTTGTAACTTTCGGTTTGAAAATTTTCAAATTCTGTCAGTTGTGTTGATATTTATTAAATGTTAAGATGAAGGATCTCATGCTCGCAGTAAATCTCAGACGCTGCGTGCTAATCTCAACGCAATCGTAAAATTTGCATCAGCTCCGATAGCAAATGGTCCGTGACAAATCAAAATGACATTCGCACTTCAGCACGAAGAATGAAATTTAAAATTGCCCTCGGCGAAAAAGATAACAAAAAACAACCAAATTGTCGGCCTTAGAACTTATTAAATTTCGGTAAAAACGATGTCCATATATGTGATAGAGTGCAGATAATACATAGAAGCGAGTTAGGAGAAAGTAAAAACGGGCAATTTTAGTGTATGAAAGATGTAGCGGTAAATGGTCAAACCTTGTCAGATTTTGTGAGATTTTCTGTAAATGATAGATATTTTATTAAATATGACTGCCTCGTTGGTCAAGTTTTTGCAATCGCGACTATCTATCTAGAGTTTCTGGGTTCGATCTTCATGTCGGATACTATAGAATTGTTTAACTTGAAGTTTCTAGCAGTAACTCTAATCTGGATTTGTGCCCGTTGACCGGCGCCAACAGACTCACCACATATTCAATACTGAGGCGTATAAATGTAACTGGTGGAATGTGGGACTGAACTACACTCCTATGTCTATCTCTTCGGGGATTACAAGCGTGATGTTACTTTTAATAACTGCCCTTATGTACCATCACTTTTATTGAAATCGTTCAGTTCTTTATCAGTAAAGAGGCATTTTAGATATTCAAGTCCCTATAAATTTAATGTAGATTTAATCTATTTCACTACAACTCTTATAATATAAAACTCGAGTATGTCGTGTTTAAGGAGAAAGTCAATCGAATAAGCAAGAGTAAGAAAGTCTTGAGATGATATTGATCCCGTTTTCGCCCTTTAAGTGTCGATATTTTATTACCGCGTCTAGACTGCGATTCTGTTGGCGCTGGCCGAGCTCAGCGGGACGACCGTTGAGCGCCGCGGCGGAGTCGCCTCTTGGAAAATGTTCCATTTGAAATACTACTACATCTGGCTTTATTGTACAACAATGAGTTTTTTAAATTATTCTTGTAGGGAAGTATGGAACGAAACAGTCTTTTCCAACAGGTTCTAAAAGCCAATGGATGATAAATATCTCCTTAGTAACTACAGAACTTCACATGGCAGATTTTCGAAAATCCTGTTTTACGAGAACAACTCTACTCACACGCTAGTTACCCCCGTTTCTA
The DNA here is from genome assembly GCA_018244795.1 of Parelbella ahira ahira. Lineage (NCBI taxonomy): Eukaryota > Metazoa > Arthropoda > Insecta > Lepidoptera > Hesperiidae > Parelbella > Parelbella ahira. The sequence goes on from DWME01010507.1 coordinate 2,586, forward strand.
ATCCAACACCGTCCAGTTTGTCTTTCTGTCCATTTCTACTTCGAGCAGCTTAAATTTAATCTATAAATTGGTCACTTGGTTCTTTACCGACCTTCGAAATTCATTCATAATGTTCATTATAAAAGCGGCGCACCAGAAAGTCACCAAATAAACGCGAAGGTACCATACGAGTGTGGATCTAAACTGGACGGCTGCATGGAAACCGGTCTTAACGGCCTCACGTTCAGTGACGATGATGTCACCTGGTGGGGTGAGTGCAGCGGCGGTTGGCTTCGCGTTTAAACAATTTTTTGTTCGAACAACGCTCAATATATACGCATTTACGTATCTTACAAAACGTGCAAATATGAATGTGGGTCTCCATTCACGTTTAAGTTGATGTGACAATATAACTTTCCAAAATCGGATCTACGTGAATGATTTCTTGAAAGATAACAAAAATGATTCACTCATTCGATCAAGGTGAAATAGAATTACAAGAGAGCTGCACTTATCTGCTTATATTTCTCAACGTGTGTAGCATTTACAGGCTTATCTCGGCCCCTAATTGCATTCACCAAGGTTTTTCGGTCACCGAATCGTGTCGAGCGACCGCGGCCGGTATATATAAACGACATGATGTCACCCTTGAGATCCGACCGGCGGAGACGCTCATTGTTCGTTATGTCACGCCTAAATCGAAGTGAACTTTTCGTTTTGTCCGGATTATGTTATTGTGAGTTGTGTAGCTGTGGGTGAATCGCTAAAACTGGTCCGGTTCAGTGAAGAAAAGGCTAATGAAATGTGCCACTCGTCCTCGTGTTTATAATAACAATTTTACTCGGACCTTGTATTTAGGTTTGTACATTACGCTTGAAGGTTACCATTAAAACTGTTGGAACAATCGTCTACATTGTTCAAGCATATACTTATCCTCATGTATTTACCACCACACTGTTCATTTTCACAAGCTCTTTCGTGATTTACATTTTATCGCATTCGTCATCGATTTATACGTTGTTCCTTTGCATGTTTATTTCTGATAAACGTTAAGGTTAGTTATGGCGTGGTTAGACGATTTCTTATTGCTTCCAAGCAATTTCTAAAGTTTTTTTAGTGATATCTGATTGTGCTAATTGTGATTTTATTAAACGTGTTCACACTACGTACACATTTACTATCAAATATAAAAAATTTTGGAGCAATCTGGCACACCCCCCCCCCATCTAGTATCTGACCTATTTATTCCAGATATATTCAGATATATCCTGATACCAATATTGCCATAAAACCAGGGCGACGTGTTGCCATCAACCCCCGTGCGTGCTTCACATTAATTGTGCATAAATCTAGTAAAATAACTCAAATTTCCTCCTTAATCGCGTCAAATACGTTTTCCGAATTCACAAAGCCCTTAAAATGCTCTGATCCTGTGACAGTCTTGTGTGCAACGTTGCCGAGGAACGAACCTAATCCGTATGTTCTTTTCGCGCTTTGAAATTCCCGTGATAACGGTTGCTTGCATCATAATTAACTCATTGTAATAATCCCGTTCACGAAAAGTCCATTACACGAAATATTGTAGTCGTCTTTGCGACACATTCTTCATACTATTGTACGATGTATTCGTAGGTTGTTGGGATATTGTGAAATAATATCGTTACCTTTTGGGAGATATGATAAACTTATGTAGGGTTAGCGGACTGTCCGTTTGTCGCGCATATATGTATATGGACTTTTCTGGAAATTTAGGAGATAGCGTGAAAACAATTTTGAATTTTTGCTTACAGAAAGTGAAACATATGCAGGGCTATGCGGGAATATGATAGGATGCGTTATTTGGTTGATTGCATTGGATAAAACGGTCTTTGCATTATTTTGTAATTCTGTCGAAATACATTATTATAATATTATTTATTACCAATAGCGATTCCAATTTGAATGCTCTCCGCCTAACACATGAGGAACCTAGCGTGAGATATGCGGGTAGAATTCTAATTTTCCACGCATTCGAAATCAGTCAAAAGATTATTATTTTGATCAGCGTTAGATACTGTACTGCATAATCAACTCTTAAAAATCGATCATCACTATAAATATCAGTAATAGTTAATTGTATTTTTTCTTTTTTTTTTAAATCAATGTTTTTATTTTACTCGGTACCATTCTCGACCTACAAACAGGTTCGTTATCTGTTCCTCTCAGCAATATTATGGATGGGGTCGTATTGTCTTACACAAAAAGCACAATCCGTCCTTCCATTGTGTTGTTATTGGTGAGAAAAGATTGCAGTTTTAAAAAGGTTAAATTTTGAATATTTTTTGTGATGTTTCTTTATTAGATTCTCTAACGATCTGAGGCTTGATTTTAATATTCTAGACGTTCGTCTGACACGCGTGGCTAATACAGTCACGTATGGTAAGAGCGTTAGGTTATATTAAAGCACTTGTCGACACATCAGTGCAGAGAGGTTTTTGAGAGCTAAATTAAACTTATCAGATAACACAGAAATACAAAACATAAAATCCTTTGGATTTAAAAGCTTAGATATAGTTTTTGACAGTCTTGTCTGCTGACTACATCGGGAATCCGAAGCTTGAATTTTTATGTATTATCCATTATAATCAACCGCTTTGCTGTAGACACGTTGTCATATTAAACAACTTGACAATGTCGCAAGAAGTAATAATATTAAACCTACTAGTGAAGATTTCATTCAGCAACTTTCAAAATCTTATACACCGATTGATTGTCTCTCAATATATTGTCAACGCAAAGGAACTGTAGAAACCAATCTTCAATACGAATTTAATGCCAGTGATGCAAGAGTTCATTTAAAGATATATTAGATCGAGAGACGGCCATTAGAGTTTTGACAGAATTACGACGCGGTAAAGACGCTGCGCTAGTTTTCCGCAGCGATTTGATAAATTTGAGTTTAATGTGCCGAGAGCAGGACGCGGCTGATGAGCTGCAGTTGTTTATTTGGATTTATGGCGCTGCCGTGACCAACTAATGTGCTGTTCGTTAGACGGCATCCTAGATGTACTTGTGTTGCCTCCGTGCGTGGGCTGTGGCATTTCGGCTACGTTACTACGTCTACCATTAATGGTGTGTGGTCCTTCTAACTTGCAATGAATTGTAAATTCTGTTTGTGACAAGCATAAATCCTCGTCCATACTATAAGGTCGTTAGGTTCAGCTGTGAAGTGTACCTACCATCAGGAAGAAGAGTGTGTTGCACAAGTCTGAGATATTTTTCTCGCCAAAAAGGGATTTCTGTTGTTAAATTTGGAAGTTCTCGTACTATGAGGATTCCTACCACCTATTCTCCCCTGAGTTTTACGATATTTAGTACGGTGGTCGTTACGCAACAAATAATGTGCCCAGAACTAATCTCGAGAATGGTCGTCAGAAAAATATATTTCGATTGCTAAAATTGTAGCGAGTTAATATTTGTAGGGAATTCTGTATGACATTGTAATTGTTGCACCTATCTAATTACATGTGCGTCGGCCGCTAATATTGCTTTGAGGAAAACCTCACAGTTCCCTCATCGTGTTTTACCTCCAACATGCATAGTTATATAATTAAACTATCGTGGTCTCTGCTATAAATATCTCATTCTTGGTATCCTTTATAAGTTGCTCTTTGTTTTGAATGTTTTGTCAAATTTTGACTGGAATAGATTAGATAATTCTTTATGTATGTTGTTTTTACCAGTTACTTTTAAGTCCCATGGAATAATTGGCGCACGGGACACAAATCCAGACTCCAACTCAACTGATAGAAATTCTAAATTAGAATATCCAACAGTACCCGACCCCAGATTTGAACCCAGGACCTCCGCAACGACATTTGCGCTCGCAACCACTAGACCAACGAAGCAGTCAATTATTATTATGTACTATTTAGCTTTCGCCTAAAAAGTGTCTGTTCTCGCGGATGACACATTGCCTTACTCAGTATTGTCATTTATATTCAGCCAGCCACTCTTGGCCATCCTTTCTATTTTGACATTTTTGTTATTGATGCATTTGTAGGGAAGCACTCAATTTTAAGCTTCCGTAGTAAGACTCGTCTGGATAAATCATCGCATACTTGTCGAAGGGGAAAGGTTTTTAGTTATCCGAAACTTGTTTGCTGGAATGGCAATAGGCTTACCATTTATTCCATGGAACTTAACCGTAACTGGTGAAATGTGGGGGTGTAGTACACCCCTCTGCCTACCCCTTCGGGGATCACAGGCGTGATGTTACGTTTTCTGGAACTTTTCTTTCAAGAATTGACCAAGTCTGTGTTTCGATTGAATGCATCTTGAACATCAAGTAGTTAAATGTCTTCGGCTGAAGTCCACAGACGCCACTTAATGTCAGATCTACTGCATTTTGTAATTGGAATATCCGGTAATGTTAAGCACTGTGGTTAAGAAGCTCTTTCCTGTATATTATTCTTCGCCTATATCCCTGTAGAGTAGAGGTCTCGAATGAATAAATTGATTGCCGTACAAGAGTTCTGGGTTTGATTACCGTCTGTAACGAGGTTTGGGTATCCGTGAACTTGTTAATGGTTTTCGCAATTGACGCAATAATATTTTCAATAGAGTATACATTTTAAGTGTGTTTTTAAAGTGTTTGTAGTTCCAGGAACTGCACTATGAGTGTGAATTATTGTTTATTTAATCGCAGATGTAATAATGAAAATAAGTAATCCATTGTATGAATAAGCGTTAGATTGTCGACAGCGGAAATGGTGATCATAATCACATCCTTTGTTATTTATTCAACGTTCAACAGCTATACCATTTTTTATTTATTTATTAAAGCTACAGCAGTTAATAATGTAGGTGTTTTTACGTACTTTGTTAGGTCTGTACGTTGGGTCGCTGTTTGGAACTGACCGTTGTAGAGTCTGTAACTTTGAAGTTTTTGGGTGAAAAAGGTTTTAGTGTTAAATATCTTCTGTTTTCCCAGTTTACCAGAGCTACTCGCCAGCATATGATATTATGAACCCAGGATTCTCGAGAAGAGTGCCGAAATTATAACCCATTGACTAAGCCATCAATGCTTTTAAAAAACTCGTGAAACGAACACGAATATAGATATAAGACAAGCTGACAATATTTGAATACATAGGTACGATGAAAACAAATTTATAATATTTCTTTAAAACATTACATATGCGCGAAACGATTCTCTGGAGGGCCCTTTATTTGGCCCATGACCTTAACCGCAACAGGAAGCGACAGGCAATGTCCCGTAACGACAAGTTCACTGGGGCCAGCCCGAACTGAGCAGGTACATTATCCAACTGTAGTTATACTTGTTGTAGTGTTGTAGTCTTGGTACTTTTTCGAAGGTGGTTTTGCCGTACATGTGGTTCTAGAAGCACCCATTTCCGGAAAAATAACTGCGCCATCCGGAGGGTCAGCGACCCTTGCCGGCTGTCGAGCCACTCCCGTGGGACCGAACGCTCCACCTCACATCTCCAGCTTTGGCCAAATTTCATCCCATATATTTTTATGTTTTGTCGATCCGACGGAAAAAAATCTAGCGGTAAAATATTTCATCCCGAAGATTTTGTAGTGAGTTTTTTTTCTTCAAGGAACTTTTGAAATACAATCTACTCCATTTTTTACTATTGTGATAATCATTTATGAACGTAGACATCTCTCACAGGGTACGAGATATTCTTGTCTAAGGCGAAGCAAATAGTCATTTTGTCGTTGTACTGACAACCGCAAGAATGAGAAACTTCAGATGTAGATTTCCTCCTTGCATTCTCTAGTAATTTTCTTTCTTGCATCCCTGAAACTGGACGTGACGTCAGTTACACATTTGTATGTAATTTACTAAGCTGTCAATAAAAAACATCGCGTCAAAATACGTGTGTCGGAATTTTGTCCATAATGAGATTCTCGTAACGTCTACCGATCAGCTTTTAGTCAGCATGGTGAACGATAATTTAAACTCTTTTCATCATGAAAAGATAACTACGGCAGAGAGCGATTAATGAGATATAGGTTAAATATCAGCTCATTCGGCAGCTACGAAATGCTAATCGCATGTAATTTGAGGCTCTTCAACTGGTGTATTTTAAAAACGAAACGAAAATTCTCACAAATTATAAACGCCTACAGAATTATAATCTCGTTTAATGTGGCAGGGCTGCGCCTCACATACGTACATATATGTTGATTACATTCTTTAATTATTATTGTTATTACATTCTAGATTAATAATTTACGGGGAACGCCTATATCCAGTAGTGGACTGAGATCTGATGATGATGAAGAGACGTGAACATGAATAGTACCTAATGCTTACAAATTGGCTCATTGCATTCACTTATTTTGTACCCAGGACAGTAGGTAAGAACCTTTTGTTTCCTGTATCTAGCGCATTTTACATAACTACGTATTTTATTGTTAACCATATCTTGAGAATCTATATTCACGAAGAAATAGTTTTACAGTTACACTCGCGGCTACCTGCGCGGAGCTCATGTTGACGAACTTGGGATAACATATGAGTTAAGCCGGTACATATGTATGTATGTACTTAAACGAATTATTTACTTCATTTAGGTATTGCTAAAAGTACAGAACAACAATGTATGTTACGATTTGAATTTAACATAGCACCTTGCGGCTGGCAGCCCTCAACAATAAATCCTTGGGCGAAGTTAACCGTTTATTTTTGTGTTCTCGTGCCACTGCCGGTGTGACGTCACCACCCAGCGTGACGTCACGTCCCTGCACGAGCCGCCCGCGCGATCACACAACGCCACTTTTCGTACACACTAAAGGCAGGTTCACACTAGTTGCAGTTTTCAAAGGCAGTGAGTTGGGAATTTCCGGAAGTTGATATTAATTAGAGCCTAGGCGGTGCGCGATGCTTGGTCTAATTAGACCTTAATGGCCGTTTTGAACTTATTGAGGAACTCGGTCAATGCATCACGTCTGCTTTCAATCGATGAAGCTAACGGAGTAAACTCGCATAGACCTTTAAAGCCAGAAAACAAAAATATATTTCTATTTGTAGCCAAGGCGGCCGGGACGTTCCGGTATTTATTGAAATGAATACAAGACCACGGGTGTGACATGTGGCCCTCGTCATCCGTAAACTCCGGTCGCAAAGTGCGGCTGTTACAAGTCGCGTCGGAATCATGGCGCGAGACAGAATCTTACCTTATCCAGCGATATTTCTTCGATATCTATTCAACACTGGAGGCATTGGCTTCAATATTAACTGTTGAGCAATACTGCCGACTGTATTCTGGAGTAGCTTGACAATTTTATATCTGCTACATTCCCATAACCAACGGTACACAAACATAAAAAGAGGCGGTGCAAGATGCAGAGCTCTTCTATCTCCGATCCGTATTCCCAGCGTGCGGACTATGGACGAAAACGGATTTTGACAGGTTAATGACGATGATCACGTCATGCCAGGTCTCTTACGGGGATCCAGATAATATAGAATATTGATTAATTTCCAAAGCATTAATGTCGAAACGATGGATGTCACACCTATGGAGTTTCTTTCGCCGCTTCTTCTCCATAGCGAGATATCTTCCGAAGCGGTGGTAGTTTCATTTTGAC
>DWME01010508.1:0-10165 GCA_018244795.1 Parelbella ahira ahira
ACCGGTACGCGGCACGCTCACTTGCATTCCTTCGAAACGATGCACCCTTTTATTCGTTAATTCGTTCACTCACTCAATCAATCATCAATTAATCCATCGATCAATCATTCATTCACATTATTTTAATAGTTCATTTGATACACTTGAAAACATGTTATATGAAATTTAATTTATACATACTACATTAATAATGTTTATATTTTATTGAGAGAGTGGGCTTTTATATCTTTCCATCTTAAAAGTAACTCCTCCATTCGTCTGTTTCTTACTGTCACCCATTAAACACTATTTAAAAAAAAACGTAACATCACGCCTGTAATCCCCGAAGGGGTAGGCAGAGGAGTGCTGTACTCCCCACGTTTCACCAGTTACGTTAGACACTATTAATTCATAAAATGTCTCATTTCCCAATTTAATTATCTTAAGAATAAATATATTTCAGGTACTTCCACGTTCGGAGACTGGGCTACATGCTGGGCGAACACCAGCAGGGAACTAACAGCACCAATGCGTCGTCGCAGAACAAAAATGGTAATACATATTGTTTTCTGTACTTTCATTCCTGTATCGAAACATTGTCTTTTCTTATCTACGCGTTCACCATTGTCAAACGTCTTATCGTCGTCAATTCTCTCTAGAATCTGCATTCTCACGTCTTAAACAACATTACGGAGAACTCTAATTTGTGCAGGTTTTTTTTTTATTATCTTCTCTGTCATGATGTTTGGTTCTAAGATTAATTGTTAAGTGATATTAATACAAAGACGTACATTTTTTGTAAAGAGTTGCGCTTTAGGGTTTGAACCCAGTACCCTTGGAGCCTGAGGAGTGGGATGGTTAATTCTATACTATTGAACTATCACTGCTATTTCATTTTTATACTAGTAATACTTAAAAAAACGTTTTTCGGGATGGTCCAAGTAATTTCGGACCTGTACGAGGTCCTTCATCATGAGCTCCCGCCGATTACAGCAAGGTCGCCACGGAGATATTTTAACAGCAAAATAAAAAAAATTTGCATCAACCAGGGAAGCACGGGAATCAAACCGACAACGCAGCGATCCCGGGAGTGTTCAATTGCAGATTCTCCAATCCAGTTAACAACAGGTACGAAATCAATTCACATACCTACATACATATGTCATATTTGATCATTTCATATAGGTATACATACATATGATAGAAGCTTGTATGAAGTTAAAACATACTGTGCAGATCGAAAGTGCAAAATAAAATATTAAATCACTTTTATAGCTATTTATTTCATAATGACACGAAATATAAATGAGCCTAGATGTAGATGAACGTTATTTCGTGACTACAGCGGCGTAATATCGCGCCATGAAAAGTGCTGGTGTTAGCCAAAAAAATAAGTTATATATCAAAATATAACGTATAATGTCGGTGTATGGTACAAATGCAAGTAGTATAGAGTACGGCCCGCAGCTCGGCGGCGGCGCGCAAGAAAAAGAAGCCGACGTCGTTCGTGCCGCCGCCCGCCGCGCCGCCGCCCGCCTTCTGGCGCCGCCCGCTGCCCGCGCACCACCACCACGTAACTATACGCTCGCACGCACCGCCGCACGCCCCCGCGCCCCTCCTGCGCGCTCCTGTCCTCCCGCACTCTCCCACTCGTCCCATTCAGTCAGTCTAAGCAACCGCTCCATTCGACTAACCAACTCTCCAAACTAAATCATGATATAACAACATCTTCACCATAATTTTATCATATGGTATTTGCTAAATCACAACTGTTACGATACTTTCATAACGTAACATTCTCTCATCCGTAGGGCGGGTCGTCAGAAAACGAGGGCTCGAGCGTCGGTTCGCGAGTCAATATACAACAAAAGTTGCAAGAGAAGAAACAGAAGCAACTCGCCGAACTAAGAGTTATAGAAGAGGAAATCAAGCAGGGGAAGCTCGCTAAAACCACGCCAGTAGCCGCTGAAGAGATTTACAGCAGCCTCCAAAGACAACCAATACCGAGAGCGAAGACGCACGCAGAGCCGCCAGCGTGGCCCAGCATCGAAATGACGCACTCGTACCAAAACTATCCAGTTCTAGCGCACACCTGCAACCCTTATCCCACTTATACAGAAATTAAGCCAGAGTACAGTGTTCAAAACTTCCCCAACGACAGCTCGGCGTCCAACGACAAAATACGTATGCCAATTTACAACCAGGACACTAGAACGTTCTACGAGAATCCGTCCAATCTCAGAAACGAGAACAGGGTACCCATGCGTTCACCAAATTATTTAGCGTTAAGCGAGGCGAGGAACTACGAGGCTAACGGCTGCAGGAGTCCCAGGAACGTCCTGAATAACAGCCCCAGAAACGCCTACATGACGGACACCGTCAACAATTACGAATCTACCGCCATGGAGAAAACTCGGCTACCGACTCAGAATAGTACAAATATTTATTCAGAAGATCACAGACAGAATCACGGAGAGTTTTCCGGGTACTGTGACGGCAACGGTCAGGGCGTGTACAACAAGTACGGGGAGTCTAAGGACGAGTATGTGTCCGCACTGCACAGTGCGCTGGCGAGCGTACAGGGGATGGATAACATACGGGGCATTTACAACGAGGTGGGGTCATGTAACCAGTACAGTCAGAACTGTGATAGGATGTTCCCGTACCCGGTGCTGGGTGTGAAAAAGATGGAGCAGATGCGCAAGATGCAAAGGTGCAGAACGCCGGAGATACTGCTGGCGCCGCACTACTTGGAGGGGTGTAACAGACAAGTGTGCTGCCACTGGGGCGGGTCTTACACGTAAGTTGGTGTTGAACTTATTGTGATTTAGACTCAAGTTATTATATTCTCAAGTTATTAGACTCACTATTTGCGGATAGCATTGATAATTAATAAATTGGTTGGTTTTTGTCGGGTATCTACGGTTAACCATAATTTTATTTTAGTGAATTGCCAATAATATAAATTATTATTTATGTTTTTAATAAATTTTACTGTTTGTAGCAACAGAAAAAAAGAAGATGGTGTAGGAGGAAGTAGTGGTGAAGAGTCAGCTCCCGAGGGGCCCGCCAGGGAGACTCCTCGACCACCAAGCGATATTGATAGCCAGGTAAAGTTTTTATTTAAACCTTTCACCGTTCCAATGTTGGACATGGGCCTCTCTTGTACGTGCGTATGCCTGCGTAGGAGCACGCGTGCGTCCATGCGCCTGTGTCTATCATTAACTATGTAATCAATATTGCGGATATATTGCTCGACGTTGTGGTCCTAATTGTTAGTATATTGACAGTTCGAACCATTAATTTCAAAATAACGTATGAAGAAAGTGGTGAATGTAACAGCACATTAGATTGGTAAAGATAGAGATGTTTGACATTTGATGCTAACTGCCTACTCTGTATGTAATGTGTGTAAGACACCTTACAATATAAGTTAGTGTAAGTTCTGTATTAGTTAGTCATAATAAAGACGTCAAACCATCGACACGCCTTTCAATAGTACATCGAGCCTGCTAACACATTACATGTAAAACCCAATTTTTGATTACATAATAATAACCACAACAATTTCCCAGATATCCTTACCGCGATCGTACACCCTCCCGCGGGAGTTCCGCTACTGGCGGCGGCGGCCGCGGCTGCGGGACGCTCACGTGCCCAGCAACAACAGCAGCGACGGTAAATATTACTTATATTAGTAAAGTAATTACTTGGCGTGTAGTTATTAATAGCATTATTTATTTTTGCATGCGTCCAGATGCTTTTACTTTGTAGTTGTTTTAGACACACGGCAGAGTGTCTGCCAAGTTAAAAAAGTGAAATTGCAAGCCACCGCAGTGGATTATTTAACTCGTTATTGTGTTGGGTTCAAAAAACTACCATTAGCTGGATGACATTTTGTGTATTATGGATTTGACTAAGTACAGTGAAGTGAAAAAGGTGTGTCGGTCGGCAGGCGACGTGGACAGCGGCGACAACGACAGCTCGCGGCGGTCGAGCGGCTCGGCGGAGGCGGCGGCGGCGGGCTCGTTCGCGCGCCGCGAGCCGCGCCGCGCGCGCCGCCCCCACAAGCCCGAAACAGAGCTGTAGCTGCGCCCCCTCCCCCTCGCACCGACGAGATGTCGTCCCATCGGACTCTGTATATTATCGAATAACCTTCCCCAAATATATCACCGACTAGTACAATGCCGTCCATAAAATTGGCCACATAACCCATTCTCAGCAGATGCCCATTATTTTTGAAAGACATTCTTAGATTGCGTCAGTTGAGTGATAATCTCGTTCAGTTAATTTAACCGCTGTCATCATAGCTTTCCAAAAATGTTGACTTTAACGTATAACGTGGTGTTGCCACTGATATTTTGAAACATTTGCAATTGGATCTCTGCTTTTAAATACGCCAACGCACACTTATTGTTAGTCTAATATTAAGCAGATGATTATTATTATTACCTTATTTAAGTGTAACTGTGTTCGTAATAATTTAAAATTGTACTTATTTTCTACGAGTGTAAAATTTGTATTATTGTATAATACTGTATATTTTTATACCAATCGACTGTACATAGGGTAAGAAGAGAAATAAAAGAGATATTTCAAACTTTTATTTATTTATTATCTATATTCCAATTGTAAAAGGGAACCAGTCACTCTATCACTCCGTGTCACTACTGCGCTACTGATCTCAGCCATTTACACAATATAAAGAAACATCAACCAAAATAAGGTTAAAATTCACAAATACACATTTAATGTTGATTAAAACTATCTTAGAATTAAGAGGTTCGGACGTGCCGAGAGATTTTGCAAGGACACTGAACGTAAACTTAACTGAACATTTTGCGTTCAAGACAGCCCCGGCGGTAAACGAATTTTAAAATGGAAATCGTATGGGAATCGAATGGATCCGCGAATAGAAATTATATTGAATATAGACATTAACAAGGTCACTTCTATCTGTGAACCCATTGGATATTAAAATAAATCTAGGCGCGCTCGAACCCACTAACCTAATACTAGCTCATCCACGGACATAGCGACAGTTCGGCCACAAGATACACCATGAAAAAATACAATTTGCCATAATAAGCACCTAAACTTTTAGCAGTGAAATAAGCGACTGATTCGAATTAATTTACACTGCTTCATGTATAAAAAGTGATTAAAGAATTATTTGCTGCCGATACTCTACGGTATCATTGGCGTTCACAAACATATTGTCAAGAAAAAACAGGCTGAATTATATTGCACAAGTTATAACAATAGTCAAACATCTCGTTGTGTATAACATTATGCAAAGAAAAAGCTTTGTAACGAAACAATGTTAACACGAGTTCTACGATCTGTGTAAAACTCACCAAAGAATTAATTTCGTTAAATTTTTAAATTTCTCCAAGACAATTTTTTTTCACTGAGAAAATTTAGCATCCAAAATACGATATTGCCCCAAAACGCTGCAGTCCTGTGCATTTATTTACACATCTTAATAGTACACTTAATCAAACCCTAATCGAATAGTTTAGTTTGCGAGAGTGCCAGGCTGCGAAAATACTATTAAACCTTACCTTCACAATAAAAAAATAATATAAATCCATAACCCTTCGAAACCAATTAACAATCATTTAATTTAAAATCAAATTTTACAGACGGATGCTAAAAATGTGATTATTATATGTAAATAACATAAACAATTAACCATATCGTTCAATTAAATAATAATAAAATGAAAAAGTACTTCCAACTGCATAAATAATCAAATTCAAGTCACCTCTGTACAAGTAATCGATGCTTAAGAATAAATGTAGTAAGTAATGCACTTAAAGAAAAAAAACAGTCGAGTGGCGAGAACAATATAGAATGGGCTCGTGTGCCAACAGCGTACAACAAAACAAACATGGTCCCGACGCGGTACATGCACGTTACCAATGGGGAGGGGCATAGAGGAAGAGGGAGGGGAGAGGAGTCATACAAACTAAGGGCGAAATTGCTCTACGTCTTCCGAACCGCGCTCAGCCACACGAGCCTCGTCCGACAGCAAACGAAACGTACATAGAAATCCTACAGCTGTTCGTCGGGTTATCCTTACACTAAGGGGAATTATTCCTACAACATAAAATTACATAGATCTGTACCGCGTCCAGTGTTACAATAGTAGCAGAATAGTTTCATAATATATTGAAATATGTAAGTGGCACGGGCTCGCCCGCACCGGGGACGCGGTCCTAGGTAAATAATCTAAAATTTAAATTGTGTAGCTTACTGACTATGTGTTTGCGGCCGACTGGTCACTGCTCACGATGATATGAGCTGCAAATAAATCACATCAACGTTTATACACTGCGACATCTAAGTTAAACCCAAAAAATAGGTCATCTATTTTTACTCATGTAATATTACTTACACACTTATAAAGGTCAATAATGTTTTCATTTACTAAGGTTACAGTTATATAAACCAATTTTAAATGTATAAGGTGAAGATAATTCAACCCGGAAACATGATTAAAAAAGAGATGTATTGACCTCCTCTGTCTCAATGAATCAATACACTGAATTTCATTATTATTGTAGTGTTCGCTCATGAAGATAGGTTGGAATCGGAATGAAAAGGTATAGTGGAAATTTGATCTTAAGCAGCGACTCTACATTACAAACTGCATTCTACTTTAAGCCAAAACAAGTACATATATTCATAATACCTTTACAAGATAAACTTGTTATATGCCATTATTATGCCAGGAGTCAATCTCACCCATGAAAGAACCATACATATAACATCATTTTTCGAGCAAGTGATCTCACCAAGAGTGTGTTAAAATTATTCAACCCTATAAATTTTAGAATAGACTTAGTCTAAAACTGGGCCAGATTTAACTCATAAGTTGATACCATCAACAGTTCTTTCACATTGTTATACTGTATAACTGAAGTACGACAATAATAAAAAACATCCGAAAAAACAAGACAACAAAAAAAATAAACATAAAACAACTACTACCTTGTAAAGAAAAGCGAGCTTTAATCCATTCCACTTCATTTTCAGATATTTATTTTTCATAATATATTATTATTGTAATAATATATAACTATGTCCTTTTTATAAACTATAGGTATGCTATGTAGACATCTACACTCCGCCCTTAACTCCTAATCTTAAATACACTGCAACAAAATAAAAAAAAAATAATGAAATGCAAAACAAGATATAAGCAGATACATCATGCGGCAAAATATATTTTGTATTGAAACTTCATGCAAATAATTATTCTTAAATGTAGTAAAATGTATAAGTATATTTTGTTGAGATGTGTTTCCATGGGTCTAATTAAATCACTTAAATTATAATAGTAAGCAACTGTGAAGAGATGAGTACTCACCGACTTGACTGTAGCCTTGATGAAGTCCTTCTTGTGTGCAAGGTCAAAATCTGGGTAATGGCTGTACACCTGCTTGCACACAGTCTTCATCGTGATCTGCTCCAAGTTGGCCCCCTCGAGGATCTGCTTCACGTACTTCTTGATCTCCTCATCCTATAAACAAGATATTCTTGTTAATAACAATGAACGTAAAATATTTATTTCAAGTTAATTTATACATAATAAAAAATGAAAACTTTATTCAGTTTAAAACAAAGCAGTTTTTATCACAGACTGGCTGCCTTGTTCATGCAATGCAATGAATGTTATGAGAGTACCATCAAGGCCTGAAGAATAAACCAACATATTTTTCCAGGCTTAAGAAATGAAAAAACCAAGCAAACATTTTTTAACTCAACACAGAAACTCACAGTGGGCGGCCGCTTCGCCTTCTTGTCCACAGGTCCATCAGACTCGTCGCTGCCCTCGTCTTCCTCGCTACCCTCTTCCTCATCCTCCTCGCTGCCCTCACCAGACTCTTCCTCGGAGGAGGCCTTCTTGTTTCTCTTAGCCGGCCGTCCTACTGGTTTGCCACCAGCCTTCTTCTTAGCTGCAGATTAAAGTGTATCATTATACACCAGGTTATGTGGGAACAACATACAGCCCAAATAAACTGTATTACTTGTAATCCTTGACCCTCTCGTAATTCAGTCTGTAGTCTGCCATTTGACCTATTCAATGTATAGTAAACAATATAACAAAAAGGTGAATAATAAAAACAAAACGTGATTGGAATGAAAGATAATTAATCTGTATAAAGGTAATCTGATTAGTATGAAAGTATAAGTGTCACATGTAATATTACAAGAGGCACAGCGTTTTTGTTTGGCGTTCTTTCACCAGGCAACAAAGCTTTAATATACCCTATGTATCTACTGAATTACTAAATCTGTTTCATAAACTTGAAAATATACGACTCTTTATCTACATCGGAAGACCTAGCGTGAAGTGAAGTTTTACAAAGCAATTAGACAAAATTAATTAAATACTGACCAGGCGGCGTAGGTGGTTTCCGCTTAACGGGTGTAGCCTTGGCCGAGGCGGCGTTCTTTGCAACCGGACCCTTGCGACCCTTAACCACCGCTGGAGGCCTACCGCGCTTCGCCTTGGGCTCCTGCATGTAAAAATTACAATTAATATAAAGTGATAACTTACATAACTTTACGCATATATTCCACTAGTACTCCCACATCAATAATTATGTTACACCAATTGTTTTTTTTACATAACTTGTAAGCTTGAAAATAACACAACAATGTGTTTTTCTACCAATCACACTTTACGAACACAGAGTGCTTCACATATCTACTTAATAATGAAAATAATGTTAGGCTCTGGAAATAATGCACTAAAATTTATAATAATTTGAACACAAAATTGTATCATTTGACACTCTGTGCTCTCTGTTTACCCCGTAAGGGACTTGGTGTGAAGATATGTAAGTATGTAAGATAGTCATATTAGCGACACTCACGTCAGACTCCTCCCCTTCGCTTCCGGACTCTCCGTCGCTGTCGCTCTCCGACTTTTCACTTTCATCTTCACTGTCGGATTTGGCTTTTCTACCGCGTCCCTTGCTTACGACCTGTTACATGAACCACCATTTAAGAAGTTAGTCAGTTAAAGAAAAATTATACTGTAGGTACTACTATACAAATTTACATTTGCGAAAGAATAATTGTACTATAATTCAAATTTACAAAGCAAATTTAAAAAATACATAAAATTTACAAAACTCGGTCTTTTCTACAAGTCAAGAATAAAAATAATCAAACGCGGAGCAGATGTGTATAGATATATTGATGGAGGAATAACACAAGTAAGGTATGTAGACGAGGAGAGATTAATTATGTACCTTAGTTTTCTTGCCCTTACGTCCGCGGCCACGCTTGCCCGCCTTGCCGGCGGAGCGGCGGCGGCCCGTGGACTTGCGCTTGCGGCCCGGGCCCGCCGCGCTCTCGCCCACCTCCGGATCGAAGTCCGAGTCCGCCTCCGAGCCGCTCGGGTTAAACGAGCCCTGCCAAAAATATATATATTAATTGTTATTGGTTCTATATTACGGTGAAGGCATTACGTTAGAAAGTCAGTGTCGTCTACTCATGTAATACATATTGTTTTAATTTGAAATATTTAATTGGTACAGGTAAAACGAAAAGACCGGTATTTTATAGCATTAAAGAATAACACTGACTGTAAATAATAATACACGTATTAACCTACTTATCAATATTACCAATAAACCTACAACATAAAAAAATCCATCAATTTGAACTTAAATGGGCTGATGATAATAACTTACATTATAAAAGTTACTAACATTATCTTGGATATATGTACGTGCATATGTAATAATAAAATCGATTAACTTACATCCGAATCCTCAGAACCGTCTTTGGGTGGTTTAGGGCCTTTGATTTTTGTTTCTGGATCAGTTTCATACTCCTCATCTGAATATCCTGCAATAACGGGCAGAACTGAATGCTATATCTATACAAAAGTTATAAATGAGCAAATATTTCCTTGACAAAAACCCAGGTATTTTTAATGTATGTTGACTTTATTTCGTTCTCATCTACCGGTGCTCTCTTCAGATAAGTAAGAGAAATATAAAATGGAACCTAATAATAATGATGAGCTGATAAGTTTAAAAATGAGCGAGTAGAAATGTCTGTCGGGGTGAGTATCGAGCGGGCGGCTACCTCTGTTGTGCACCTTGACGGCGGCGGAGCGGCGCGGGCGGCCGCCGGGCGCGGCGGCGGCGGCGGCGGGCGG
>DWME01010509.1:0-10165 GCA_018244795.1 Parelbella ahira ahira
TGCGCGCCATGGATTCGAACCCAGGACCCCCGGAATGAGAGGCTGAATTCTTAACCACTAGGCTACCACTGCTTATTCAATATAATATGTATATGTTAGTGTAAATACATTATGCAAGTGGCATAATTTCAGCCACCGGCTGTGTACTGTCGACTTACAAAAATATCGTACAGAAATCTGTTTAGACAAAATGTATTTTTACGCATATACAGAACCTAATTAAGTGATAGTGATAGGAATAATGTAAAGTCGTTTATATATAATATATAAAACATGTATATTAAGGTAAGTGTTATAAAACTTGTTCAATTAATACTACAGCGCAACGTCACCTAATTTGTACGTAGCCTTATGTACTTATTGTTGACGCGGCGAATAGTTGCTATTACAGGCGGGCGACAACGGACATCCGATTATTTCGACGGAAAAAATTATAAATTAATGAAATTTCTATGATTTTAATCAGCTTTAGTGTTTGTCGTCTATATTCAACATACAGACTATGTCTAAATCAAATAACTTGTTAGTGTGCGTGTGTCTGTTACATTTGTTCGAAACGTCGTAAGGAACGCACATATGTGTTTATGAGTCATGTATGTGCATTTTTTGAGCAATCTTATAGCTGATAGACGGTAATAAATGAATCAAACAGGTGTCAGAATTGTGTCCGCGTCTAGATAAACATTGTATAGAATATCCTCTTGTTCGACGAACTTAGAACGGCTGAGAATAGGTGGCAGGAAAAGATGAATTATCGCTGGTTTCTGGAGGAAGGGATCATTTTTGTCTATAATTTCTTGAGAGTGAATCATGAGCTCACTATGTGTTTAATTACACATTAAATAACGCATGAACTTAGGATAGTGTCAAATATTTTCGTTCTTCAATGTGCTAAATTGAGGTTAATGATTACATATATAAAATATATTTTGCATTCCGCTCCTGTACGATTAACATTTCCTCAATGTGACTCTACATTATAATATTGACATTTTGAAATTGACGATGACTATTGAAAATGCATAAAATTACATGTAACGAAATATATGCTATATGACCTTACATTTAAAGACCTATATGGTCTGATCAATTCTGAAGTTTTAACGGTCGAAATCGAATGAGTCAGCACTCCTGCGCGCCATTTAAAAGTAAAATCAATGTAACATTGTACAATAAACATTAAAGCTTTCGTTACTTCCGATGTTATGCAATGTTTTTGATACATTACCCAATAAGTAATTAGTGTTGGTTGAAGTGTACGAAGATGGCATTCAAGGTAATTTTAACTAAATGCAAATAGGCGAGTATGTGGGTCATATAGTATATCTAAAGATTGTGTTATAATACTGTTTCTTAATCTTGCTAAAACGTTGATTCATAACCTGACCCGTTGAATCAATGATTATTGAACCTAATTACTAGGGGGTCGTTGGTTCGATTCCTAACCAGCACCAATATTTGTGGCACGAACACAAACATTGCAAATTAGAAGATATCTATATAATGTTACATTCATACGTATATATAGTTTATCAAACGTCTGGTTACCACATAACACAGACTGCCTTCTTTTGGATCAGATGAACGTTTCTGGAAATATCCCAATATATGAATTTATTATAGGCGTATTTATCACGTATCAATTTAACGATGTAAAAAATAGAGGACCCAAGACATATTAAAACGTTAGAACTGAAACGGTAGAGTTAACGTTAGAATCAATTAAAAATTAAAAACGCTGGAATGGTGGCTCAGCGACTTTTCTGAGAGCTTACGACTTTATTTAAATCAAACCATCTTCTTGTAGAATAAAATTCTGTTTGTTGAAAATATGTCAGTTAAAAGCTAATTAGGTTTCTTTGCTGCAATTATTATAAGATTTGAATGTAAAATTTGTTGTGTATTAATCAGGGTTGGTTAATATTTCAGATAACTTTATATTTCATTAAATATATTTATATATATATATATATCACAAAAAGCAAAACTGTTTGATCAAAATTAATCACATTTCGGTTCCATTAAAGTGAACACAATAAATTATATTACACGACACTTACTACAATGAATATTTTGTAAAGCATTTCACGGTGGTTAATATTTGATATTACATGAGATAAGGTGACTAGAATTATTAAATTAATAATATCTCTATATCTTGAGGTACCTCACACGTCTGGTTGTAAACCATATAAATAATATACACACGTTTGTATATTACAAATCCATTTCTAAATACAAGCATATTTAGAAAATTTTATATCAAAACACGAAATGAACTTTGCCCATACCATAAATACGTGCACTGTACGGCTCGCACTCAACAGTCCAGTTCGCTAGCCACTGAACCAACTAATAATTTACCGTGCCGCTCATCAGGTAGAACTAGCGTGCTGTATCAGCGATCTCCCCATTAAGCGCAGTATCCACATCTGCAGTATTAATATGGAGTCCAACGGGCCGCCTCACCAAAGTAATTGGTACAGTTATAATTATTAGCTCTTCATACTCTGTGCCGTCATGACCACTTAAGCTTCAGTGGATCTATGTAAGCATTTAATACTGAATCGGATTGAGTAACGTGTTTTAAAACTTCGATTGTTTGACATGTCCACATTGCTTAAAATTTTATAATATAATATAGCAAATGTCTAAAATGGCAGATTTTTATTCTAAGGTGCTATTCACATTGTTACATAACTATGTAAAATGCTTTAAAGTCCACACTAATTAAGCATGCTAAATATAAAGGCTACAAAATATTAATTACGCGTTAAAATATATATTTAAAGTATTCAATGTGTAATTGATATTTCTCTTGGAGTTCGGTTATAATTGTTGCTTTTTCTATTCTTCTCTTTCCCCTTCCCTTTTTGCTCTTATTATCTTTTCCTTCGTTACAATTACCGCTATGTAATGAAAGTAATTGTAACGAAACACATATTGGGTAAGGTATATAGTACATATAACAAATAGGTATATGCCTATAGTTACCCAGGATATGTTTACTCTAGGGTGGGAGCTGCGCTTGTGTGTTTGTATGTGTGAATGCGTGAGTGTGTACGAGCGTGCGTTCGTGTGCATGTAGGTATTCGTGTTGGGGATGAAACGCCTCACATTACCTAATAGCTTATATTTCATTTTGTGCATAATAAAAATGCACAACCACCTTCCGTATGTAAATTTCGAAACTAAATGTCGTATGCAAATTTCAAAATTACTTCTAAAAACATATGGCATATATTATGTACATTTTTTTTAACAATGTTTTTTTCATACATGGACTTTATTCTTAAAATTTAAAAAGGGTCACCGGAAATATTACTTTAATATACATACTTAAAATTAATCTTTCGTAACGTACATACATATTTGTACCTACATATGTTCACGCCAGGTCCCTTACGGGATAGGCAGAGAGCAACGTAACATTAACGTACCTACTGTTACTTAAATACATAACATTATAATCCTACGTCTAATCATACATAAATAATATTAGATTCCAAAACTGTAATAGTTCATTCGTTTTGTATTTTTGCTAAGATAAATGCTAATTCGCCTGATATATTTTTAATGAGATTGAAATTAAAACATAAAATCCTTGATCTTTTCGTTCCGTTTCGTGTTCTAGAGGTCGAACCGTCATGAACGATAAATCTTCATTTTGTTGAATACGACTTTAAATGTCAAAATTTAAATTTTTACACACGCTAGATGAGATCGAGATTTAAATTATGAAAATTTTAATGCATACAAATGATATAATGTATATTTCAATTATGTAAACCACATGTTTACATCAGTTTGCGGCTCGACAACGTTATGTAGGACGCCCTCCGGCCCGGTGGGGTGACGGTCTGCGAGAGGCCGCAGGCAGATGCCGGATGCGACAAGCCGAGGAGAGGGTGCGATGGCGCTCATTGGGGGAGGCCTACGTCCAGCAGTGGACTGAGATAGGCTGATGATGTGATGTGATGTGAAACCACATGTAACACTGGCGAGCAGGCGTAGGTGATAAATCTTAGTGCATTTTTTAAGAACGATATTACTTGCTTAGCCAGTGACGGAAAACGACGCGCGGAAACCTGCACACCCATGAAATCTACATGGCGTTTAGTAAGATTTGTGATCTCTGCCATTCCGCCTGGTAGAATAGGGCCGTAAACCTGAGATCATGCCATGAGATGACTCGAATAGTACACCTATTAAGTGGTTGGTGTGATAACAAAGTTAAAGAAACTTTGCAAGCGGAGAAAACGTTTTAATCTCAAAATATTCAAATTTATGACCATATAAATGATTACACATACATCGGATTTGCATTAACTGCCTTAATACATGCATATCTTCATGCCTGGTCCCTTACAGAGAAAGCAGAGAGCAAGGAGTGCCAAATATTTAAATCCCTACAGTCCTCACTTCTTTCTTCTACATTAATCATCTTTATTGAATATATGCCAATTTCGCAATCTTCACTGTGCAAATCACCAATTGACTACCAATTCTCTGCCTACCCCTTTGGGTATACAGGCGTGGTGAGATGTTATTTATACAAACAAACCTATCAACCAACACTCGCCAATTAGTTAAATCCAGCATAACCATAGTGCTCACAGCTCCCGTTAGGAGCCCGTTACACTGACCGCGCTGGTTCCGCTATACAGCCGGCTGATAAATGACTCGCAATGGCGTCGGAAAGCGGGAAAGTAGCTTGCTGGTTTTTATTTTAATGATAAATAACAGGCGTACGGATCACTATTTATTAATTGGTTAATGTAACAATACACATCTTTTATATAAAAAATATTAGAAATTAGTATTATACCATAATGCCAGGTCAATTACGGGGTAGACAGGAACCACAATCTGTAATGTTACACACTTGATGTGCTTCTTCTAGACCCGTTCACTTTGTTACACAATATATGAACTGTTTGGTCAACATAAGTAAGTCGCGATCTCTCCCGATCTCTGCAGCCATAATATTAGCATTGTACATCTGAGTGTGAAAATGGTTTATTTTAATGATGAATCCACGACAATTCATAACGAAACACTTTAAAGTGTAATTATGACGTAAGAAATACGAAAAATCTACGTAAGAGCCGAGCGAGGTGTGATTCGGTGATAGGTTATGTAAGGAGCATTATCTGAATACAATTAATAAATTATATACTCTTACGAAATATGTAGGTATGTAAATATAAATACTCGCAAAGATAATCTTAAAATGCTAAGCATTGCATATTTCATAAAAAGTGCTTTTAATGGTATATAATATTAAAAATTTTAATGACAAAACGATCTACGAATAGACATTCGATGATATATTGATCAAAATTTTTTGTATATGAAAATCCTTTTTGTAAAATATACAACTCATACAAATTTGCATACATACATAGTTATAAAATCGATATTAATAAGTAAAAGAGAAAATTAATATTGATAAATAAAAGAGAAAACGGCGTAAGTGCACGCGATATTAGGGTCATCACATCATTTCAAAATATTAATAGATAATTATAATCCGCGATGAGGGGCGCGCGAAAAAGTGGTGAATGGGCCGCGTCATACGTCGCGCGTTAACAATATAAAGTGACGAAATTACTTATTTCCGCCGACTTTCGCTCTCATGCCTATATCAAAGGTCAGAAATACAAACTAGAAAATCATCATAAAATTTTAGTAATACATTATTGCTATCGATTTGGCGGTATACAATTCGAAGTCTAACCATAACACGCATCCTCCATTAAAACCTTGCTACATCTGAAACGACCTTGATCATAATTTCCAACTAATACCTCGTCAATAATCCGAACGTACGGCGCTTGGAAATGTCAGAACGTCGGAAAGGCTTTCGTACACCATAGCGTGTCGGCGGCGAGGCTGTCGCGCGCAGTCGCCACGCAACCGCGCACCTGCGCGCAACATGCAGCGCCCGCGCCTGTCCGTCGCGATGCGCGACAACTGGCGCCATCTACAACGTTTGTACGGCTTCGAGCTCGACTGCGACGACTGTTTGCCGCCGCACCGCGCTCCCAGCTTAGACTCCCTAATCAACTCGTCCGAAGCCGCGTCCAGCGCGGATGCCTCGGCCCCCGAGGACTCCGATTCGGGTGCGGATACTCGCGACGCGGAGCCGGTGCGCCGCAAAACTTCGAACTCTGAACGTAAAAAGTGCCCTCAAAGTTTCTCGTCCTCCTCCAGTGGACATATGGAGACGATCCACGAGGAAACTTCGGAACCCAAAGTGTCAGTGAAGGAGATTCTCGCCCGGTTCGAAAATCTAACCGAAAAAACTGATTTACCGCAAAACAGTCCACCGAGTAATTTAATTGTGAAAAATGCTGTGAGCGCACTTAAGTCTAGTGTAAGTACCCACTAGTTTTACACTATCTTCTAAATACTATATATTCTACTACAGTTATTCTCAAAAATATACTGCTAGTGACGGGCGAGTATGTAAATTGACAAGACACCGAAGATTTACTTTGGACTTTCGTCACTTTTTCTTTCACTTAGAGGCAATTTAAATCCGCAAACCGTCTAACCATGCTAATTGATTGACAAGTGTGAACAGCATTGTTATCACGAAGTACAGTAAAGGGTAAAATATTTTCAAACATTCAATTACTCTCACAAGAATCCTAATAAAATGTTATCAAACCTAGACGACATTATTTTGCGATCAATTTATTTATGATATACGCATTTGTTTACGCCTCTACGGACATTTCGTAAGTGATATGCCTGAGAACCTCATCTCATTGTTGAATAATGACATAAACAGATAAAAATGTTACACGGCACCGTTCGCGTTATAACAATTCATTTCATTAAATTCATTGACCTGTTCATTAATTATTATATGTGACATATCTCAAAGCTACTATTTAACAGATTTTAAGTTTTACTTAAAAGTTACCAAGAAATATTTAGGCCCTGAACAATGGAACTTTAATCTAATCTGAAGTAATCTTCTTTTCTCTTATATAATTTATTTTCCCACATACGATAGTACATAACAAAGGAAATATAAAATGAAATTGTAATAATCCCAATATCACATTAATAACTTCATTACAGCGCTGTGATATGAACGTTCATTTGAAAAACAAACATAGCATACGCTCTATAAATGAACAAAGCTATATTCCAGAAATTATTCCGTATTCCTTAAAAAATGAGCTCTATAATTCTATAGACTAGCATTCCACAAACATAATGTTATAAGCGACACGCAAATTTTTAGTTTTTACGTGGAACATACCTACATACATATATGTATGTATGTAATAAAAGATGCTAAAAGACAAATATAACAGTTTTCGATCTTCGCTAGTCGTTGACCTGCTTTAGTTTGGGAATTTATTTATTTACGGAGTCAATTTTAACTCAAATATACTTTGGCCTCAGATTAATAGTAGAGGAAGAGTATAGAAAGCACTTAAGTTCTGTAAAGATAGAGTTATTTGGCTTTCAGCATTCTCAGGCTACCGCGTAAAGGACATGGCGTGACGATGTAATAATAATAATATCAGTAACTCTTTTGAACTTGGTGAAGGTACCATTATAAGCACTAAATCTTTTATCGATCCATTGATAAGAAGGCTTAAAATTGTTCACCACCCTGGTCAAGTATGAAAGTCTATAGGTATCTAAGTCTGTGCAGACCTCACGGGCCTTATGGGACATACAGATAACGCTTTAAGGACTAATTTTAATCGTGATGTCATCCTTCACCATTGTACCAAGTCACCTTCAGGCACAAAAACCCACGTAACTTTGTTTAGTCAGAGTAGAGTAACAGGATTCGATTCCTTAGCGGGGGAGGTTGAATAAATCACTGAAACTACATACGCCTAAATAACCAGTCTTCTTTTAGGGTGTCAATTGAAATGCATTCACACAATCACAATATCTAGTACGCCACAGGACATTTCAGTGGACATTTAGATAAAATTACATTTTAAATAAAATTTCGATTTTCTCGTCAAAATTTCTAGTAGTATTTCGGAATCTTGATATCTGCCCGGTGTATGGCAATAGGCTCACCTACTCTTCCATAGTGGAAGGTAAATGTAACTGGTTGAATGGGAGTATAATAAGCAGTAGAACACAGAGTGCAGAAGAGTGTCTCTGTCTGCCCCTTCGGGAATGGTTTACTGTCAGACGGCCGTGTGGGGAGATATCCCAACATATTCATTGACTTGGCACATCAATGTATGGTATTAATCGTAACTCGATAGTATATGTAATTGCAAGTAAATAGATTAAACGATATAATGCGCACGTGTTGTGATGCGCTCGGCTGGAAGATGGATGTTACACGATGATGGCAACGATTAAGGCTGTTTTTGTACGGCCGTGCGCTTTCCAATCTGATGACTGTACGATCGATCTATTTATGAGTTCAGACAAAACGACAACGTTCTTAGTTCAATGATATTCGATGTGCACGCCCTCTATTGTCTCGCAAAAGTTTCGTTACTATTATTTTACTTTATTGCCATTATTGTGACCACTCACCGTTAGATGGTTTGATAACCTGTTTGTCTGGTTAATATAAAAAAATCTCATCATACTGTGGTCATATTAATAATACAATTTATTGTAACACCATGCAGAAAATAATACTAGATTATTTCATTTTGGCGGTTTAATAGACAATAAGGGAGTTTTCCAGACAAGTTGCTTTGTAGGAGTGAGACAAGTATTTAGATCTATACGCTAGGTCCTTCACAGTATACATAGCGGGCACTAAATGTCAAATATCTTAATTCTTACAGACCTGACGTGCTTCTACATTCAGCACTCTTTCCATTACCTTTCGTAAGATTTAATAAAAGTAAATGTACTGTTAACATTTGAATACATTACAAAGTGATTAGTTACTGCGCAGTAGATATCCTTACTGTAAGCATCACGACCCGTCGCCGGTCAAGGCAGGCGGCAATGGCGATGTCTCCAACGTCGCTTACGTCATTTGCTATTTGAATACAATTACCTGTGGATTATTGTTGTGGATAAACAATTTGAGGATGTTTTTTGTCTGTTGGTTAAAATATATTCGATTTAGACTCCTTACGTCACCGAGTGTCAGTAGTTTTTAACAGTATTTGTAACAAAGAAATAAATATGAATAAAAAGTAATATTATGCTCATACCACTCCGAAGACGAAGACAGATAATGACAAATTATTTATTAGATATTTGTGACAAATGTGGCATAAGATAGCTTTATAAAGTTTAAATTAGAATTATAATCATAATTATTATAAGTTTAATGTGTTTTTATCGATTGATACTTGTGATAATTTTGATAGAAAAAAATATTTGTTAATCATTATTTACAATTGCAAACATGCTAAAAGACACCTTTTAATCTAAACCATTATACCCAAAGTTGTAGAAATAGTGTTAAATATACACAATCAAATTTTTTCGTAATAACTCTTATAAGCATTAGTTGAAAGGAATATTTCGAGAAATAGATTATAGGGTAACAAACTATGGGTAGTTGTACAAGCAGGAACACATCGCAGACTGTATTAATTAATTTTTCCTGCTACATGATCGTTCCGTACAAATTACATCGAATAATAACGAGCATTTGCCGCAATGTTTTATATCTTACAGAAATAATAAAGCAAAATGTGAACCGCCCGATACTAATAATTAAGTTCCTGTATGGAAAAATCTGTCTTTAATGTCAAATAATACAGATCTTGTATTTGAGACTAGCCGATACCCGCGACTTTGTCTGCGTTGCTTATACTTGTTTCCTAAAACTTTATAACTATGTATTAAATGAAGATATCACAGTAATCCTTTTTATAAAACGGACAAATGCGTAAGAAATAAAACCTAGAAGACTTATTTGTATTCTATCCAGAAGTTTTACCGTGATGCACGCGTCATTGCAGAACTCTATTATGTTACTTAAGTGGATTAGTAACATGTTTTCTTAGTTGTCATACTCGTACTTAAGAATTAAGTTAGCATCTTCAAATGGTTGACAAATATACTAGCACTAATATTTAGGGCTTGGCCGGGTATTGGAGAGGCCTATGTCGACCAGTGGACGATGAGGAGGGGATAATTATGATGATGAATATTTAGGGGGTAGGAGAAATATGTAGTTGTAGCGATCATG
>DWME01010510.1:0-10164 GCA_018244795.1 Parelbella ahira ahira
TGGAGTTTTACTAATTGAGCTTAAAATGAAATGCTAGCGTCTAGCAATTAAGGCAATATTTGTTTTAGGTTCTATCTACTAAGTAAGCTTCTGTTATGTTGCTGATAAATATCAACATTTTCATAACTCCACTTTGGAGATTTATTATTCTATATCATGATTTTAGTTTTAGATTTTCTCTGTCTACACACAAAGGACTATAATCGTGATGCTTTAATAACTAGTCTGAAGTAGATGGGTGAAAATTTACAATGACGAGGTAATTACTCCTAACAGTACCTAAAATGACATGTGTACATTAAGTCGAAGTTGTACATAATGTATGAAAGTATCAGTGATGGTCAAAATGTCACGTAACAACATGTTTAGTGAATCTTCCATCAGCAATTATAAAAAAATGAATATTTTAAGTGAGGAGAGCAGCAAACGTGTAAACGGCACTCAAAAGTGGTCATTATCGGCCACGTCGTTTGCTACTTACCCGCAAAGGACTGTAGTCATTGTATCCAATTAGCGTTATTGGTATTATGAATTGATTATAGGACTGTTAGCTACAAATTCGAATAACTGTGCGATTGTACCAGAGCGCCAGTATTTGTATCCGTTCTGTTCACAAGCGCCTTGTGACTACATGTAAGGATAAGATTACAGTATTGAAGATGAGTATGTGGTTCTTGAGAGTGAAATGTCCGTCTTTAGTAGTTGTAACCGGCAGATGGAAGTACAAATTGCTTTAATAACAATTATTGTTTCGCGGTAGGAGTCACGTAGCGGTAGTAGGTACTAAGTGCTCCAAACGAAACGTATGTATATAGGATCGTTGATAGGAAAGTACCTACAGGCAAAATGTTTCCCCAAGTCATAATCGCTTTTTTAGAGCCGTTAAAAGTAATTTTGTTAATAGTTGTACAGTAGAATTACATTTCCTATTTGTTTTATTAAGTTTAACGTGACAGCAAATTATTGAATTAATGCATATAAATTTTGAAGCATATCAATAATATTTAATATTGCAACCACATGTAAAAGAAACAAATAACAGATATTTATTATTTATATCGCATATTATAACAAGTTGGATAGGAACTTGTTAAAATATGCCTTTTGTTAAAAGTAACTGCCTTGTTGGTCAAGTGGCTGCAAGTGCGATTGCCGATCGGGAGGTCCTGGTATCAAATTCCGGGTCGGGTACTGCAGGATTATTCTAATTTAGAATTTCTAGTAGTGACTCGGAGTCTGCATCTGTACCCAGTGTATGGCACTAGGCGTATGGCAATATAGGCTCACCACCTATTCCATGGGACTTAAACGTAACTGGTGAAACGTGGGAGTGTACTGCACACCTCTGCCTACTCCGTCTTGAATTACAGGCGTGATGTTACGTTTTACGTTTGGATAACAACACATTGAAATAAAATATATATATTTACTGCCATTTTATCAAACTTCACCTAGCTCTTATCATACAACACTAGTAAGTGTTCCTATGTAAAAACATAGTTTTCCAGTTGGCGGGCATTTCTCCTAATACGGTAACATGGTAACGAGATGAAAGGCTTATTAAGTTTAGTACTCTAAATAAGTGTATGCAAATTATTAAGTCAACTCTCGGTGGTGGAAAGAGAGAGAATATTAAAGAAACCGTTTCCATTTAATTTTCATTGCGCTTTACGATCATACTGTACTATTTTAAGCGAACATATCAGCGTGAATTGCTCTCATTTGAGGGACAATGAAAAATAACAAATATTAGCCCTCACCTTATAAGAAAATTAAGATCATTGTCTGCCACGCTGACCAAATAAACTTAGCAGAAAATACACGAGTTAGAGAACATAATAGAAAGCTCCATAGTGTACAGTAAACCTTACGATGTGTTCTTCCACCGAACGCATAGTATCCGTACGATATGTTCTTAGAAGTTCTGTTGCAAAATCATATTTGAATTCCAAAAGTTCATACGTACGAACATAATCCCGAGGGACGAGAAGCACGAGGTTACTGTATGGAACTGTCGTACTATCTGTTTGCGGCCTCTGGTGACTGCGGAGATGCTTCTCTCAACTTATAAGTTAAGCCATACAATAGAGCAGAGCTTCTAGTACTTTGCCTTTTTCTTCTGCTAGTCTGCAATGTAGATTATAAAAACATATAATTTATTTAGAAGTTAAGAAATTTGACTGCCTCGTTGGTCGAGTGGTTGTAAGCATTGTTTCGACATTACGAGTATAATATGCCAATTAAATTTACCTGCATTTTATATTCGGAATAATATGCCTATAATAATTAAAACTGATTCCCCCATATTATAATACATACAGATTCATTAAAAAAGTTCCACCACATTATTCGGACAGTTTCCAAGTATTGTGTAACACTAGCGCCGTTTCAGAGAACTTTTGTCATGTGAAACTTTTATGTAATAAAAACTTCTCCGAAATGTTCTAAGCAAAATATACAACGGTTAATAGTAACCAAAAACTTCATTTGATGTATAAATTACGATATTTCGTATAAATTACGTAATTCCCGAAGGAGTAGGTAGAGGAGTGTAGTACGCCCCACATGTTACGTTTAAGTCCCATGGAACACGTGGAGAGCCTATTGCCATACACCGGGTACAGATCCAGACTCCGAGTCACCACTAGAAATTCTAAATTAGAAACATCCAATAATACTTGACCCCGGAATTGAACCAAGGACCTTCAAATCGGCAGTCATGCTTGCAACCACTCGATTAACGAGGCAACCAAAAGTAACCCTTAGAGAGGTTACTATTATATAGTCACGCCAGGTCCTTAACGCGGTTGACAGAGAACACCGAGTGCCAAATATCACTCTCCTTACAAACCTGCTATAATAATCGTCGTCAATATATTGCTGGGTGTGAAAATCTCTTTGGAGGTATTTGTTGAAGGGCGCTCATAGTGATCGGAAAGTATCTCAAACAAAAGATACATAAATGTAAAAATATATAAAAGATAGATAGATCTTGTAAACTTGTTCTATTAGCCAATCTTCGCCTATCACCTCTTTCGTAGCCACGATGATAAAAAATATAAAAAAATAATAATGAAATCATTTGAGACAATATGTTTATAGATAAAAATATAAATGTCATAATCAAATAAAAGTATTAACATTGAAACTTAACAGTGGATGTTGAAGTAAAGTAAAAAAAAATATCTAGGAAACGTGAGAAAAATAAATAAACTACAAATCGTTCCTTGTCAAAATCCAAGTTGCCTAATGTGAATAACGGGAATCTATTAAGTAATAGTTTTTCTGTATAATAAATCAATGTCTTAACAAGGTTAGAGACTTTATAAAAAATTTTAAAAATTACACGTGACCAACGTTGCGTTAATAAAGGTCTTTTTGTTATAACCCTTTTATCGCTTCGTTTTTGGACATGGGTTTTCGAATGAGAAGGGTTAAGGCCATAGTCTATTAAAATCGCCCAGTACAGATTGACAGATTATACATGTCTTGGAGAATATTGTAAAAATATACAATGGTAAAAATATTTCCATCTAATATTTTGTTTTACCATTATAGCGGAGCGGTATTACATTTATCAATGAATATAACTTTTCAATTTAAATTAAAGAACGACGTGCGTGCCGTATATCGAACCCCATTTACAATTCTAAATTCAAAGTGACTAAGCAATTGTTAGTTAATTAAAACATCACTTAAAAAAAATTTACACGTTCATTTTAAAACAAAATAGCTTTACGTCATTACAAATAAACTCGACATGGCAAAATACTGTTAACCTGTTTCTGTTCTCTTATAAAAAAGTGTAAAAATTATTATCTAGAAAATTTTTCTAAATTTTTCTAATTCAAAAACCTTATTTATTCTTTAATAATATCAACGTAACTACTATAGATCCTCAATCCTCAAAGATTAATAAGTTGACCATGCTTTGATAGATTATCGTAATTGTTAATGTGATTGCGGCGAGCTATATACAATTTGCAGGCCAATATAAGTTGACACGAAGGTATACATAACTATTACGTACATACGGCCCTTACCGTGCGATGGAGTCCTAAAAATATTGTCATATAAAATGTCATAGAAACTAACTTCTCAATTACGCCACTTAAAAATGTCGAAGTAACACAAAGTGATTTAATCGTACACCGACTCAACTTACGTCTCTCTTTTCGGGATATCGCGACTAGTTTCGAACACCACGGAAGTTCTTCGTGAACTGCCACCGATCGCAGCGAGGTCGCGGCTTGGACTAACCGCCGATAAATAATTAAATCATTTATATGTACATATGTCACAGATACTCACGAAACTTTTAATAGCAAAATGACTAACTATTCAACTGTTATCGAAAATTATATTTAAAGTGGCGCAAGTTAGTTTGTGTGACTAAAAATAGGTTTCACCAACTTTTTCTATTGAAAGAAAGTAGAAGAAAGTTAGGTAAAACACATAAAATTAAGTACATAACAGCTGAAATCGCAAGATTGAGTATCTTAACATTTCAGTTCAATATGAATTAAAATTTGACTAACCTGTGTCCAAGTTGTCAACAGATTAGGCAAAATGATTGCTTGTAATTCGGCTTACAAGTTCTATGATAAAAAAATGAAAACAGGATTTGCTATACCGCAACACTAAGCATTATTGTAAATTTCCGTTATTAGTCGAATAACTAATTCAATTTCCAATCCAATAGGTGAAACGGGGCGTGTTTTACACTCCTCTGCCTACCTCTTCGGGGATTACATGCGTGATGTTACCTTCAACCGATAACAGTAATTTGCACAGTTCTAGGAAATTTAGAAAACACAAACAACACAATCGCTGCGTGGCGATTTGTGCTCGTGAATTCTTTATCAATGTCCGGTGCACGTGTCCTTGATGTAACCAGACAACGTTGTACCATAGAACAAATCTGTTTTGATACGATACACCGAACTACGTTTATTCCGATTTCATGTTTATACATACCTAGTTGTCAAATTCACAAAGTGTAACGTAATCACTTTCAAAAGATGTGAGCACGTCGTTTGAAAGTGTCGACCGTTAATTAGTCGAACGGTATGCCATTTGAAATTCAGCGCTCATTAATCCTCCGCTCGCTTCAAAACAACACACGAAGTTTTTTTGAAGATAAAACACACAAAAAAATTATACGGAAAGAATTACCTTAACGAGAATAGTTCCAGGAACTCACTTTGCACTTTTCTCCATAGATGTACACAGTACACACACTTTAACTACACTTCACTGGCACATGGTCGAATCCGCGAGCGACGCGTTCACTCTCCTCGGGGGTGGTTTGGAACTGAGCGAGCGGGGCGGGGGTTGGCGCCGCGCAGGCGGGACGAACCGTACCTAA
Organism: Parelbella ahira ahira; assembly: GCA_018244795.1. Lineage (NCBI taxonomy): Eukaryota > Metazoa > Arthropoda > Insecta > Lepidoptera > Hesperiidae > Parelbella > Parelbella ahira. The sequence continues at coordinate 5,369 of DWME01010510.1, forward strand.
CATCCATCGGGAACTTTATTTTTCTCCCGGATAGTCCACTTATCTTTGCTGATGCAGGCAAAGCAAAGCGCAATTAGAATGCCGTCTGCGCGGTTTGTGTCGAATTCGGCTACGTACATTGCTTTAAAAATTTATTTAACTCAAGTTGTAGTCTGGATGTTATTAATACAATTCATTAATAGTTTGTAAAATCCTCTCTGACAGGTCACTACTCGACGAATTTCATTTAAACATTTCTTGGTTTGAAGTTTGAAGAAACTGTAAAGTACAGCAACAATAAATAAATTATCTGTCCTAGTACAATGTAAGACTGAAAAATGCTTTAAAACAGCAGTATTTGGAAATCCCTCTTAAGTTAGAAATGTATAGCAGATAATTATGCTCAATAAGATGCGAAGCTATCCAATTTGGTATTCAATGGTAACTCCACGGCTATGACCAAACAAAGCGTGGCCCTATAAGTATGAATACATATGTATATGTTTATGAATACTGTGACTGTAACTTAACGTAAGCAGAATGCAAGATCTGTAACAAAAAATACAAAACCATCTAAATGGTTTTCAAGATGACTTCCAATTTTAAGGGTCGCACTTAAGAGAAGACGGTTAACGCTGGACACACCCTTATCACGTTGAAAGACGGCAACGTTTGTTTATTAGTGTTCGCTCAAAAGTGCGCCGAGGCAAATATTATTTAGCCCTGGTGTGTTTCCTATTCGTATTAAAATCTCCGGCAATGTTTGAACCTAAGCCAAAAATTTACTGCAAAAATATTCAGTTAAAAGTTACTTTTGAATGGAAATCTCGGACTTTTCGTGATTGTCATCCGCCATTAAGTATCAGCCCACCGAGTAGACAGTTCCAGAATACATCCCTGAGTATTGTGTTTTTAGGCTTGACTGTTACCTCCTCATTGTCCACATTGACTGTTACATCCACACAACTATATTGAGAGGAGATAGCCGGTATTCTTTGCTATTTATCGCACCTCTCTTCATCCATGGTCTTCTATTTTAAGTAACCTTAACTCTATTAAATTTTGAGTCCACTCAATAAACCACAAGTTTTCCATCTTTTCTAGGCCGATAAATTTACCAGGACCGATCACTTCGAGATGTCTCTTCAATACGCACAGGTATAGTCTACTAAATAATTTCTGCTGATGATGCCTTTTTGGAGACCAATATTATTCAGCATTATGTACCGCATAACATAGTCCCAAAAAGAAATCTATAAGGCTTTAATTAATTTTGCTATTTTCCCAGTCTTATTTTTAATGTCAAAACGGATACGAATATTGTTTTTCAATACTTATTCAGGTATACAATGTCATTACTTCTTCAGGTATAGTAAACTAAGCTTTTGGTTGTAGCTAACACGCACGACCCAAGGGCAGATTACGCAAAGTTCTGAGGCTTCCTAAGCCCTGTTCCATAGACATTCCAGCAAGTCTTACAGGAATTAAGAAGTTTCTCGATTAGATTCCCAAAGATTGCCGTCAAAACAATAGTGGTTCGAATCTCCTCTCAAACTCACTCCCAGGATCTCGAAGCTCCAATGAGTTTAAGTACAACGCGATTATCTGAATTACTTTGCGAATAAAGGTATTACTAGGAACGAAACCTTTCGGAACATGTTGAATGTTTTTTCGATAAATTAAGTAGTGTTCCTTGCAGTACTTCCTGAAGTCTTCCGAGTTTTAATGTTTCATTACCTGAAATTACGCAGATTAAATCTTATTTTACCGATCGAGAAAACTTTTTTGGGATAACGGTCAACATGCCACTCACAGCTATAATATTTTCTAATACATAGCTATAATATATTCTCTCTAATTCTTATTTGGGAATTTAGGCGTGGATACAATTTTTTTATATAGGTACATATTTAGCCTAGCAAATTAGCAGACGGGTCACCTGCTGGTAAGTAGTCACCATCGCTTATGTACATTTGCAACACCCGAGGAGTGGTCAATGCTTGAACGGCATTAAAGGAGAGCAATTTTTGCGCTTTTCTTGAAGAACTCCATCTCATAATTTTCCGGAAAAACGTCGGATGGAAGCTTGAGCGTAGCTCGAAGCTCATTAAATGTATGTTATGCACCTACTTCCGTGCGTGCGTGTGCGAGTGTTTGTGAGTGTTTGCTTGACATAATGCATGCGCCCACAGCAGCCACAATACAAAGATACTAAACGTATAGATACAGGAAAAATTATTACCCAATCGCTTTAAATTATATGGGAATGCAATTAAAAAGGATCATAATCCGTTAATGTTCTTAGTGAAAAGCAGATTTACAATCTGCAAACGTTTCAGAAAAGCTTTATAATTGTGTTTCAGAGAATCAATTAAAAACTCGTTGTTGTGTACATTGTAAAATCCTCACGGAATCCGATAGAATGTTACAAGTAAGTATGCACGCCGCATGTAATCATCACTTCAGACAAACGCGGACTGAGTTGAAATCAGTTTTGCGACTGAAACGTAAGCTCCAACTCTCACCTCATTCAACAGCCGCGTCCACTCTACACAGCTTTTCAAATTCACTAAATTCTCACATTGCTGCATGGTTTACGATAAGCGATTAAACTTCTACGAGTGTCACAAACCGTTTTGCGTTCGTAGTAATGTCACGAGATATTTTAACAACTTTGTCTATTCTTATCTTGACTAAACAGGTCAAATCTTGACTGAGGCGTAGTCAGAAATCCACGAAAACGGCATTCAAACGGAATGTGAAGGGCATATATAGAATTATTTGAAACTCGGTGTCCACCTGACGTAACGATATAATAAAAGGAATTGTGAACGTAATCTGTTTATCTTGATTTCCAAGAATTTTCTCTAGCTTCCAGCTCATGGTATCTCGTTGTCGGTGGAACGTTAAGAAATAAATTAACATTTATAAAGTCCCGTTCGGCCGCGCTAGATTTGTTACACAGCTCTCAAATATAAATTATTTTATTATGACTCAACAGCCGCTGTCGGAATCTTATTTCATTGAATCAAAATCGTAAGTGCCTTCCTTTATTTTCTTTTTAAGGTAATTTAAATCATTGTATGTTCCATGTTCAGTTAATTGTATCTATTTACTACAAAAATGAACAATAAACAATATTGTACTAAAAAAATAGGCTGGGAATTTTCTAAAATTCTAACTGCAAGATACAATCTCTATTACTAAAATAATAGCGGCTTAAAGTAGTGCGAGCATCACGTAGAAACTACTGGGGAGATTTTGACCAAGTTTTTTTAATTTTACTTCTTAGATAATTGGGCCGCATCTACATCCACAAACTACGTTTTTTTACCATTTTTTAAAATTAACAAAGCATATTTTTGCCATAAATATTTTTTATAAGTTTTCTTACTTACATAAAACATATTGTTCATATTAAAACATCGTAAACAACAGACGCGGTCGCGGGTATCAGCTAGTTTGGTATAATTCTCTCATTACTTTTTGATCGCTTCAATATTACAAATCATAATCACATAGTTTGCTGAAGAAAACGCTAATAAAAATAAGTTCAAATATAAACTACTAGCTTTTATAAAAAAATAATATATTCGTTAGAAATTAAAGTAAACAGAATTCCATCTAAAATCAAAACGTTTGACAGCAAAAAGAAAACAGAAAACTAATATATTTATGTAGGTATTACTGTTCATTTGAAATCATTTTTAAAATGTATTTATAGTTTAAATGTTATTATGATATTTTAATGATCGTCGCAATATTTTTACTTTTTCTCATAGAAATAGCAAGCGGGCATCATCCTAGGTATTAGTGGATGAAGCTCATTGGCTATCAAAGGACATCTTCATTATTACTTAGCTGTTTAATTGACGGACGAGCCAAGTTTAGTAATAGGATAAACAGCTTTTTGATACATTAAAATAATAACAGTAACATTATTCTATATTGTACACTGTACAGAAACATTGGGTAAGTGGTACAGATAAAGAACTCTTTAATTTGGCGGTGTTATATAAGTAGTTAGTTCCATAAAGCACCCATTAGTAATGGCACACCAGAGAAGTTAAAGGTAATGAAGCTAATCAAAGTAAATATTACAATTTACAAGATAAAAGACTTACTTTAATGTTCTATGAATATTATAGTACATTTTATTTTAACATACAATAACCACCAATGTTAGTTTAGATTTAAGTAAAAAAAATATCACACTCGCCTGATTTAATCTGCATCAACAGAACACTAAAACAGCGCCGTTTCGCTGAAACAAATATTTGTACGTATATCCACATTCAAAATGCTGAAACGCTACCATCCATTTGAAAAATGTTATTTCAAATTCAAATCCAAATGTGAATTGGATATCATCGTATGAAATAACAAAATATATGAAATAAAAATTGTTGATGAATAAAATAAACAGATTCTATATTTGGAATTAAAATTCCTATTCGAAAATTGGAACGTCTGTGGCGGGTACTCAAATTTGAATACGCGTCGAATTATACGTGGAATGGTTCCAAGGATAGATAATAATAATGAAATAATTGTATATTTTAAAATTTGTCTTTTTATTTTAAATATATACATATATCTATGTAGTTTGATTCTAGTTTGATTCTTGACTGCCTCGTTGGTCAAGTGGTTGCAAGCGCGACTGCCTATCGAGAGGTCCTGGATTCAAATCCCGGGTCGGGTGCTATTGGATTTTTCTAATTTAAAATTACTAGTAGTGACTCGGAGTCTGGAATCGTGCCCGGTGTATGGCAATAGGCTTACCACCTATTCCATGGGACTTAAACGTAACTGGTGAA
>DWME01010511.1:0-10163 GCA_018244795.1 Parelbella ahira ahira
GAAGCCGAAGCGGAGGCCATCAAAGTCCGCGGAGAAGTAAGGTTTTTTTTAATATAAAAAATATTTTCAATTTCTAATTAATAACTGCTACTGGAAATGTTACCGGCTCACGCAACAAATAGCTTGTAAAGAATCGTATGGTATTCCGAATAGTTGTAATAATATATTGTTTTATTATGCATTATATTAATATTATCTTAATATTTTATCAACGCTCTCGATACGAGAGAAGACCCATAATCCAATAGTGGAATGGTAAATGGGTCGATTATTATTATTCTTGTATTATTTTAATTGTTATTCCCTTGTGATCTCAGGCCGAAGCGTACGCGATCAAAGCGAAGGCGATTGCGGACGCAGAACAGATGGCCAAGAAGGCGGAGGCGTGGAAGGAGTACGGATCCGCTGCGATGGTCGACATGATGCTCGATACCTTACCGAAGGTATGTTTGCTTACAAACCCATTTATTAATACCTTTAAAAATAATGTTCGCCTATAGTAACTCAAGGGTAATCTTTGAAGATCTAGGGCTATCGGTGATATAATAATTTACAATCACGTGTATGTATGTAGGACCGACGCTATTATTGCCTTTGTCGATAATGAAATGTATCTAAGTCATAGGTGACAGTGTGATATAAACTATTGTTCAATTATCTAGCCTCGTCCAACAACGAAACAGAGCTGTTATGCAATATTGTTATTTATTTTTTTGGTGTACACCATTTCTAATTTGCGTTTCTAAGGTGGCCGCGGAGGTGGCGGCGCCACTGTCGCAGGCGCGCAAGGTGACAATGGTGTCGTGCGGCGGCGGCGAAGTGGGCGCGGCCAAGCTCACCGGCGAGGTGCTCAGCATCGTGCAGTGCATCCCCGAGCTCGTCAAGGGTGTCACCGGAGTCGACATCTCCAAGGTTAAGGTACGGATCACGTAAGAGAGAGAGAGAGGAACATTAGCCTTGTTGAGGCTTACTTTAAATAAAGCAAAACAAGAGAAAGCAAAACAGATTAATTGCATTATCGTCTCGTATTTCTGCTATACAGTGTATCACGGTCAACTACATCCATTAAACAAATGGGGCTTCAGATTTATATTTTAGCCTCATCCAGCCTTATACTACCTATAAGAAATATGAATCAGGAATGGGTATATATACTATAAATATATATTTGAGTAAATTTCTTTTGTGAAAAAACATACAATCAACTATCACATATAAGTTTTACTTCATGGGGTCTTACATGTGGTTCATGGGCATTCGGATGGGCTGGGGAAGGTATCCACATTCACATACATTTCTTTTCATCGGGCACCTCTTTAATATCTTGACTTTTACCGTAAAATCCGCAATAATTATAACCAAAGCTTTTGTTATGTACATTTTTAGTAATACTTCTCGAAGGATCTATTACTTTTAGTATGTAATTCGTTTTATCATCGTTTTTGTTAACGCTTGCACTGACTGGTGACATGATGGGTGATAATTTAAAAAAAAAAGATTACTCCATTCCTGTGTAAAAACATATAGTACACATCGTTGTTTAATTATATTCAATTTGTTAAAATATTTTTCTCTAAAACTCCTGTAATGGTAACAGTGTTAACCTCGCGTTTCTATTCATAGTAGTAGATTAGATCTGCTCTCAATGTCAGTTCATATAAGACTCGAGCACGAGAATATTTATTTCTATACCCTTTTATCTATATTCTATATCTTCTTACCTCGACTGGAAACAACGTCGCGCTGTGTATCCAAACAAAGAAAACATGCACGGTATTATTCAGTACTCACGCATGTGACCTGTTTAAAGTATGGCAAATAAGCTGCGAATAAAAGAAATCTTAAGAGAAATATGTCAGTTTTAATATGTAGCTTGTTTGGCAATAGATTCACCCCCTATTCCTTGGTTGGACCGATAATCGGGCTTTAGAAACTTAGCAGTACTACATTTCACTACCTACCTTTCGGGGAAATCCAGGAGTGATACCATGTTATTTTAATAACTTAATAAGTCACAATATATGTATAAATTCTTTAGAATTTGAATTGAATTTATTATACCTACTTCGTTCAATAACAAAAATATTAAGAATCGAATTAATATTTAGAACCCGAAATTAAAAATAATTATACTCAAGCCAATATGAATTTGGTATTTATATGAATTTGGAATTCCATATCGAATAAATGTACGTAAATGTCAAGACAAGTCGTAGGACAATATAGTATTTTTTTTGTTACCGTAATGTAATATATATATTTCTGTTCAACATAAGTATAATACTCGGTTTTAAATATGGAAGATCGCGCTGTTAAGTGACAAAGGTTACTTCCTCAATGTATACAAAACGCGAGGCATGTTACAGCGCAGTACTACGGCCGAAATAACGTACATACATGACGCGTTCCAGAAAATTCAATTGTTATCTATCCGGTGTGAGATGGCGCGCCTCGTTATGACCTTATGTCGTTTGAGATAACGAATTATATTGTATGCAGAACCTGCTATATGTATACTGAACTTTGCGATAACCTTTACATATTAGTTGATTATTCTCTTCATCTAATCTACGAATATTTTATAAATAACATTGGAATTGCATTATACTCTTATTTAGTTTGCACCTTGTTGTAAAAAATGGCTTTTGACATAAATTGGTCTGAAATAATGTTTATTTATTTTACTTACATACATACCTATCTTCACTTCAGGTCCCTTACGGGGTAGGCAGAAAGCACGGAGTGCCAAATATCCCTATCCTTACATACCTGCCGTGCTTCTTCCACATTCATCGATCTCTCCATACATACACGCCGGTTTTGGATAACAATATTCAAAGCAATATAGGTTTAACTTCAAAAAATATATACATATAATATGAAAACTACACCTATATATACTGTATTCCCCAAAGTAATACACATTTGTCACTTTGCATTTGTATAGAAAATGTAACCTAATAAAATCACAGTTTAATTGGAATGATAGAAGGCGATATGGTGACGAGCCGTGCCCGAGTTGCCTTCATTCACATCGTTCACGGTCATTCGTCACGTCGTATTCGCGATTGTTCACGTCTATGAGTAGTTTGGAACGCGCTGTTTTTGCTCATGAACCTACCTGATGGATCCAACTGATTGAGTGGTCATGGCTTCCGGGCTTTTGGACCGTATTATGTTATGCGGTCATCAGAACATTTGCCGTTACGTTGACAGTTTTATTTGACAAGTTCATTATAATACATGTAGGTATGTCATGTCTCTTATCGGGTAGGCAGAGAGCACTGAGTGCCAAACATGTATCTCTGTCCTCAATTAGGTACTCATTATAATAAGACATTTATTTGGACAGATATATGTATGTATATTTGGCTTCCCAATCTGTTTTAGGTATCTGCTTGGACGATTAATATTATTTATCTCGGAACGAGGAGAGGTTCATTCTGTCTTTGATAATAGATTAATTTTATTTGTTTATTTTATACGTTCACCGCTTGTGAACACGGTCATTTTTAATATTAATTCTACCAAGTAAAGGCTTATCGCTGACATTTCGGTATGCTTCACGCAATTGTCAGGTGCACGGAGTGGATGTTTAATTATATAAATAGGTAGACATAAATAACACGTGAAACTGTAATAGTAAAACAAGAATATAAACATAACATCACTTTATAATCGGAAGTTGTTATTTGATATTAGTTTGTACTTGGTTCTCTTAAATCAAGTGGATATATCGATGCTCTAGCTACCTATCGGCAGTGTCACCAGTCAGTGCCACGACTTCACCATAGAGCGGGCTTGGTGTCAGGTGTGGGCGGCGTGATAGCGTGAAGCAATAAAGTTGCCTTGTTATCACGAGTCTTAAATGGAATTCTCAAACATTAAGTGCTCATAACCTTCGCGCGAAGATTTTAGAACATTTTGCTATACATGATATGTCGCTCGTTTACGAGGAGATTGTAATATCTCAAATACGGTATTAATTAGAGAACAGTTTTAAATCATAATTATTCTATGATTTTGGACTATCATAATTGTTATAGATATGTAGATTATGATTTCAAACTTTAAAAGTCGTTTTCTGAGAAGTGAAGTGTTTGTCATATCACACACAGTCTTCTCGCAAATGAGAGATAGTCTTTTTGACGATCAAGTATCGTTCCTTTTCAATTCAAATAGAGTTATACATACTATTTTTTAATATTCTCTTGCAGTCTACCAAAAGAATCTGTCGTTTTATTTTTGTCCAAACCCACCGCTCTGACGTCATCGGACGGATGGAAATTTATCATAAGCGAAACTTTCGATATGTAGATGTAGAATATACAGTATTATCTAAAAACCAATAGACTCGCAATCCGTCACAGCTTTATTGATTTCACACTGTACACGAGCGATATAATTATACATCTATGTTCATTGTTTAGTTGGCAATTGTGCGCTATCATTTAATATTTTACAATTTATTATATGAAAATGTCATAGTGTATTGATATTTAATGCTTAGTGTTACTGATGATATTGAGCCTCATTGATGATGCTGAGATGAATATCAATAATGATATAACACAGCGGCAGTATTTTTTAGATTTGCGTTTTAGCCACCTGTTCTCGCATCGTTCTTGGAATGTATTATTATAATTTTTTATTACGTACTATACCAGTTCTCATCTTACTAGAAAGATCATTTCACATTTTAAGCGCGTATTCTATAGTTTACTGTACCGTAATGAAAAATAGTAATATACGTCACATCATTATCTAAATGTTAATGCACAATTGAATGGTCATACTGTTGTATGTATCGGTGTCGTAATTCTGTGTGTATACATATATGTATGTGCTTGTCCGTCGGCTAACACTAACTCGCTAGCTTGCTCGTGTAACTGCATGTGTGTTGGGTGTAGGCGCTCGCAGAGCCCACGCCGGTGCCCACGCCCACGGCGCGCGGTGATTCCGCAAGGAAATTGCGATAACTTGCCCACTACTTACACACGCTCTAACAACAGCTTGTCGAGGTAAGTAACACAACACAACGGTGCACTACTGTAAGTTATATCTACCCCTAGCTAACAAACTATATACACACATATATATATCCTGTTTATTTTCGTTTGACATTTATATTAGGTATAGATATATGATCCATAAAGACAATGCAACCGTAAATGTTACGTGGTGAGCCCGCTTCATTGTTACAACCCACCTCGTAACATCCCGTGGACATACAACTCTTACAATACTTTTCCGATTATATTCTTCAAATCAATTTATTTCGTAGCACCGTCTCGCTAAGTCAATTAGATTTTTCATTAGTTATGTGGCTTTATTCGGTCTTTGTGATTCCTTTTTTTTCTACTTTGTCTTCATCGTAAATAGTTATGACGTATTGTGTAACAATATACTTATCAATCACACAATATGTAAATGATAGCTAACTTCTATTGTTCGTGTAATTAATAGATAAAAATTCTATGTTCATATGTTTTACACGGTAATAAATGCTTCCACTGTGTCGTTCTGTGTAACCGGTTGTTCACGAGGACTTATGTGGAACACGATCATATAATCACATTTTCTGTTATACGATAATTGATAATTGATGATGGTTTTTTTTGTCAAAGCGACACGTTCAAGTTCTCTTTTTCCATATAAAAATAAAATATGCACATAAATAGAAAACATTACTTCGTACATGTGTTCAGATTTTGCGATCAGTCACCGTTTCCCTGAGACCGCTACACTTTTGTATGTATTGTATATACATATAAATACGTACTTTAAGCGAAGATGTGCGTTTAATGTTCTTCGGTGCGAGTATGAAATGGCATTATACGGTGTATAGCCCGGTCGATAGTTATGTGAGTCAAAAGGAAACAGTTGACGAGTTGTCGTACGGTTTTATTGGCCTTTTTATGGTTGTTTACCATAGGGATCCTTTCATACGCACCGGCTCGGAGGGCAGAGATTTTGATGGCATTTAGAATAGAACTTGGGACATTTCTAATGTCGAGCGCCCTCACATGACCGTTGAATTGTAAAGTAGTGTTAAGCTCAATATGCTAAAGTTGTATTTCAGATGTGATTAAAATCTACTTTGATCTCCGAGGCGGTCTACGAAAGAATCCTAAACCTAATATATATATATGTATTGGTCGTAGTAATAAGCCGATGTTTTTTTTCCATTCGCAGGAAATTCGCGCCGTGTAGCCGCAAGCAGAATGTATACCTATTGTTTTGTTATCACACTAAATTTTTACCTCATTTAATTCATAAATGAATCTTCGTATTGTATTGACGGTAAATAACATTTAACGCGTTGTTTTCGTTTCAAGGGAAGTCACTTTATTAATCGTTAAGTCGAATTGTTCTACGCTAATAAAATTTCGTAATCGGTATAACATTATATACAAATTATTGACGATAAATTATAAAGTACGAAATTAATATATTTTCATATATATTAGATGTAACGAATGTATTGAGGAAAATTTTCGGTCGCAAATATATTACTGTTTTGCTTGTCATTCGGAATTATCTAAGAATCAATTTTTGTGGAATACAGACACATTCAAGATTGACATTATTTTAATTGAACGCTTTATAAGCTAACCTAAGCGACCGAAGGGTATATATATTGCGCCAAAGCCTTAGGGTATACAGTACGGAGACAGCAGTTACAACAAAGTTGGAATAGAAAGCGTATTATAACGCAAAATGAACAAATAATATTATTTTGTATCGCCATATCGTCTGTCAATAAATGTTGCATACTCGACTCGGTTATCATTCACTTGATCGCATGCATGATTGTGTTGTGAACATCTGAGCGAGTGACGACGCGAACCGGGCCCCAGTGTGCTGTCCGCAGTGGCCGGCCACCCGGCTCAATCCAATAGATTATCCTAAAGTAGGTACCAGGAACAATCGACCAATCGCCTAAATGTTCTCAAAGTAGACGACTACAATTGACTGTTATACTAATTAAAAATGATACCTATATTTTTTTATTTAGCTAAACTGTGGTTAGGGTAATTGATAATATTTGGTGTTCAAAAAGTGCAGTTTAGAGTTCATAGAATAATTGTGATTTAGCGCGTTCGTAGACATTATTGATGTCCTTTTCTAAAAGATTGATATATACATTAGTCGATTTTCACGTTTTCTAGTGAATGTATTGGCATTGTTCATTTTTTACACTTTCGTACTCCGTTACTTTTGTACATATTACCGGTTTAATTGTTGGTAGACGCGTTCTGGTGAGTCGATCAACGGTGACGTGGCAATATTCCTGTCGCGATGTCCGCCGACTTTAGTTTGATTTATGTTAGCGAATATGAATTTCCTGTAGGATCATGATGTAATCATTGACCTACGTAATTATATGCATATGTGTGTGTATCTTTAATTATAATTGTATAAATTTAGTTTTGAGTTACCACTGAAACAATTTTTAATTAGTATTTATTTACGTGTAATACATAATTGTATGTGTCAGTTTTATATAGGATAAAAATGTGACCGGTAACGCCAATTGATGAACACCGGCTTGAACGATAATGTTTTGTTAACAGCTAGTCGATTCTGATAGCGTTACTGTAGTCGATGGCGAGGGCGAAGTTAATAAAACATTACTCGTGCAATCGATTATCTACTCGGGTGCCATAATATTTACACCGATTTGGTTAAACACTGCCATAGCGGAGATAATATGATAAATATAAATATCTTTAGTGTATTCTTATATAAATTTTTGTTTTATTCATGTATGTATGTATATATATCCTATTATTTAATGTTCTTTACAGACGTCGTATTTGAACGTACCATCGGAGCTGTGTTTTATTGTTTTCTATTGCAAAGTTTATTTTAATAGGTATTATATTTTCGTCACCTATTACATAGTTTTTATTTTAGTTTAATTTTAATACATCGTCCTCTATATACATAATTCACTTTTCGTCTCTGTGCACAAATATGATGTGTTACTGTTCGTATCCATTTAATTACTATTATTTGAATATACGAAATTTTTACGTGGTTTTATCAAAGAAAATGTAATATACCCTACAATAATTGTGCTCGACAGTGTTGCAAGTCGAAACTAGATAATTTCTTCGTTGTCTCTATGTGTAACTTGAGTGTTGCTCTAGGAAAATTGAGATATATTACGTTATTTAATGTATCCGTAGCTCTTACTCCCTGTGATGGAAGTGTGATTAAAGGCTTGGCATGCGTGCCGTGTTTGTACAAACATGCATAATATTATTTACGGCTTCCATTCGCTACAAGAATGCTGATAAAGAAGGAATTTGTATTGATTTTTGATTGTTCTGCAACATGACTTGGCGTGAGTTGATCCAGCACGCACAAAAATGTCTATCAACCTTTACGCAGCTTCTTGTAAGCTATATGCAGCGCCTTCCCTGTAAAGGTATTGTTAGTTTGTCTTTTCATACAAGCTTATCTGATGTTTTGCTGTTGTGTGCAACGTTTGGAATGTTCTAGAGGCTCGAATCTTCTAAATCACGTTTAGAAGTGTTCAATGTCCAAAAGGTAACTGAGCCCCTGAGAGTGGCACTGTCTTCTTTATATTGTGTGGATCATGTCTTATTAATGTATGTATGTGTATTGAAGTGGTTTTTATTCATGTATATTCAATAAAAATTTGCAAACTTGCCGTTTCGTTTCATTTATAATACGTTTAGATCTAGTACCTACCCTGAAGTAATCATAACTAGAAGTTAATTCTTTGCAAATCAGTTACAACTTGAACTGCATAAAGAAGTTTGTTAATGTTATTCTAAGTGATATGGAGCTTGTTTATTATTCCACACCGAAAGATACCTAATGAAATGATAGCTATATCACCGTACTCTGTTAATGTTTGTGAATTGTGAGCGAGTTCGCCTGCTTGTTTAAAGATTCATGTTTGACCTTTAAGACAGTAGTCTCAATTTTGAATGTATGATTTCTGAATTGTAAACATGTTTGTTAGTTCTCCCCTCGTGACAGAGATGAATCGAATAGGTGATGAATTAAACATTGTCATTCGTTGGAAAAATTTTATTTGGCTTCAATGCTCACCCGAATCAACATACACTACAGAACAGTTTTGGAAACGTTTGAGCTATACCTAATCACAATATTTATTTTATTTAAAACTTTGTGCTAGCATGTTAAAATATCAAAAAATAAAAGACTGAAATACAAAATGACAATGAGGTTTTTCGAATTCGTAAAGGCACACACAATCTTAAATTTCATACAATTAAGGTAATAAATGTCATAGAAACTTTTTTCTTATCAATAATTACGTTAATTACTGGTTTTTGCTTTGTAACACTTATAAATAGAATATAATTAGTAGATATTGTACAGTACATAACATTATAATGTGTTTCAAAATTTCAATTGTAGGTAGATACAAGTTACTAAATGCTTCGAACACGATACGGTCAAACACAACAATGGCATGGCACCAAAATATAAACAACATTGTTACTAGATTGACATAATAAAAGCTTTCCATTTCAAAAATGACAGGAGAAATAAACGGAGATGATTGTTTTGTAAAGCCAGATTAAAGAATTTCTCGCACCTTTCACCGTCAAGATCACATGTACCTGGGGATGAAACAAACAGAACATTAATATATATATACACAACTGTCTAATTCAAAGCTTCTAATTTGCGCAATATGAATACGGATATGCGAATAAAAAAAATGAATTTTCGGAAATAACTTAATCGTAACCAATTAGTTAACGACGAGGCCAATATTATATGTATTTAAAATAAAAAAGAGGACATTGACACTTTTTATAATGTCAGTGTTCTTTATTTTCTGAACTCTGAATAGTGTTACTGTAGATATCCAAACAATAAATTTGATAATAATAAACACCCATATACACATACTAAAGCAATTAAAACTTAGATTACTCTTAAAATATATGGAATCTCGGTTTATATGAAGTTATTTGAGAATATCGATTAGAAAATAAATATTTATAAGATATTGCCATCATTTTAAATAACTTATTAACGATATTCCAAATTTGTACAGATCTTATTAGATTTATACTTTAAATTTGTTTGCGTAAATAAATAATTAAAAATTAAATAAAGTCGTGTAAATTTAATACATAGATGTATAA
>DWME01010512.1:0-10163 GCA_018244795.1 Parelbella ahira ahira
TCGTCTGGATAGATTGCATCAAAATCTGCCATTTTTTGTCGATTACTGACTCAATAATTTATATCTTCTCGTTGTCAAACACATAACAAAGTACTATGTTTTGTTAAATATTATGAGACATTTTCATGAAAAAAAGAAATATAAAATGACGTTTCATGAACACAGACCCACTGTTGCCAGCAGCTGTTTACGTTATGATTGCTGTCAATGTTTTTCTTTGTTCTTGTGAGAAGTTATCGTATCACAAGAAAATTATTTTTAATTGTATTTATAGAACACTGTTATTCAAAAATTGATTTAATTAACGGAAAAAGTTAAGGTACCTATCATAAATGTGTATAAGCCATAATCACTTGGTATTACCTATGTTTACTGACATCAATATCCAGGTTCGTATCACAATACTAAATGTGTTTCCACACTTAAAAATGTTAACATGTGTCAGATTAAAGTTATTTTAACTTTTATAACTACAATATTACTTAGAATTAATATTTAAACGCAAAAATATATCCATTCACATCTTTTCCCTAATTCCTATATTAAAACTTTACTCACTTGTGTAAGCTAATATTTGTCTTTTTGGTTGGTTGCTATTTTATTAAAGTAGGGGTCACAATGTTTCAATTTAATTGATATTTCTTAGGCGTTCTTCATAAACTTGGTTTGAAAAGGTACAAGTTTTGAATAAATAACTATATCCAAATTCGAAACATGAATCACGGATACAATGAATGGAAATTGAATTGCTATATCGTAGGCATGTAGTATTCATACTTAGTATAAGCTCGTATGAATAAAATTAAATTAAAGGACCAGTTTTGTACTAAACATAATCTTTGTCTATTTACCTTTAGTTTTATTATATAGTTTGACATCTCAATAGAGAACAATTTTTATCCAATTTTTTGCAAAACATCGTTTTTCCCGAGGTTTTTGTACATTATTGATCTAGCCTAACAATATCTATGTAGCTTAAACATATTGTAAAACAAAACAAATAAGCATATAAATAAGTTAATTACTAAACTAAGGGTATAATAATGTATTAGGTATGCTATTTTAACTTGAAAGTTTCTTTAGTTGAAAACATTGTGAAATAAGGCACATGTTGCACAATATAAAAAAAAATTTACAAATATAACATAATTCGGTTATCAATGGAATGATTACCTATTGTTTTGTCCTATATCTATTTGTCCTGATTGTTTTTTGTGTGGTGTACAATAAAATTCATTCTTGTTATAAAAAAAAATTATTAGTAAAGTCCACATGTGCCATTTTACCCAATATGGTCATGCTATTATGTATTATCTCACAGTGCACTAGATATCTACCCACGCAGTGCGTCTACTATCACACATGCACAAATAATGCGCAGCTGTGACCCAAAAAGTTAACATGTTAAGCCTCCCAGCAACATAATGCAATTATATCTATAGGTACCTGCACGGCTTTAAAGAAACAAAATCGCCTTACACAGAAATAACAAGGACTAGACACATTGCATTGAAAGTGTTTGAAGTGATTATCATCGATTTTCATCAGTGGCAAATACAATTTTAAATATATATGTATATATTTTATTACATAAAAAATTACACACGGTAATCAAATAGCAGATGACATACAAAGAAAAAAAATGTATTTACACTTTATGAATTATTTTACTCACAGATACAATAAATTCTCGGACGCACGACCTCCAGTTCAGTTGTCAGGATAACTAGTCACTAGACCCATAGACATTATAGCGGTTTTGCAATTAGAAACCCACATTATAGCAATTTTGCAATTGAAAACTTCCAGAATTTAGAGAACTAAGTATTCTTGATGACTTAACGAAGATAAAAACATCTGACAGGTCAGTAAGAAAAAAGGTGACGTATGGGATTAATGCTCGTGTTGATAGCAATCCTACTTCCAGTAGTGTAGAGCCAGCAAATATACATAGGTACCAAGAGGTGAGTCAACTGTATGTTCCCTATTACAATAAAAATGACCATGTAACACGATCTAAAATATTTGAATTTTAAAATTGATTTTAAAATCTTTAAAAAACGAACAGGCCACATCTACAACACTTTAACCACTTGAAGGTGTTGCATGCACGTACCATGTGCATTATAATAAATTCAAAATCCGGTATATTGTTTGACGTATAAATAATTCAAGTCACTGATAAAGGGTAAAGGGCCGTGACAAACCGATATGTAGTCTAGGGCGAGTTTTAGGCACCGCTGCTAAGTGGCAGAGGCATATATAAGCCATACGTGCACCCCCAAGTCCTCATAGGTACACTGAGTGTCCAACAAGTAACTCTTGGTCTCCACAATGAAGGTAGAGTAGCTAAAAATAGTTTATTATTAATTCTATATATGTATAAATGTATGAAAAACATTGCATATTTCATATGGTGAAAATACGATTTCGTTGTACAAAATTTAACTCTATTTTTATAATAACATAAGCCGCGATTACGCCTGAAGGGAAACGTTAACGGAAAATATCCCTTAAGATGAAAAAAAAATACTAGACCAAAGAAGGATCGCATCGAAAGGGCCTTATTCTCGTTAATATTTGAGTTCTGACCACCAGAGTTGCTAACTTGTCTTGCTAACTTTTGACATACGAATATATTATTACCTAATAAAAATCAGAGGTTTAGCATATGGTTTGCTTACCTGGGTAATTTTAGAACCAATTACGAAAGGAAATTTAGTAACATTAGAATCGGTAGCGACATTAGGATAGGCTGCATACACACGTATGACATTTAATATCCTTATCAAATTGCAGTTTGTAATAGTAGCTGCGTTGTTGATGGTGTGCCGAGGAGCAGTGGGTGGAATCCCCTACGCTGCTCCATTGGGTTATGCAGCTCCTATAGCCAGACCATTCGGCTATGCTGCTCCTCTAGCCGTGGCCAGGCCTGCGTATGGTGTGTCCGCCTTGGCCAAGGTCGCTGCACCCGTGGACGAGTATGACCCAAATCCTCAATACTCCTACGCCTATGATATCCAAGACGCTCTAACTGGTACGTTATTCAGTGACTAAAGTACGAGATCTACCTTTAGTGTTTGAATTGCTTAGGTATAACATTGAGTGTGTTAGTTAAAATTTATAGCCCAATTACGTTACTTACTTTTACTTTACTGACGCTTATTGTTAGTATGTAAAAAGAGTACAAAAAAATGCAGAAACTCACCATTTCAAAGATACTAAACATTTGTTTGCTCTCATACATTAATCTATGTGTTTATTTATTTTATACGTTTGTTTATTATTAGTCATACATTTATGTGGTCCCTCGCAGGTGATTCAAAGAGTCAGCACGAGACGCGCTCTGGTGATGTGGTGCAAGGTTCGTACTCCTTGGTGGAGCCGGACGGAACTCGTCGTATCGTGGAGTACACCGCTGACCCTCACAACGGGTTCAACGCCGTGGTCCACAAGGAACCTCTCGGGGGTGTCGTGAAGGCAGTCGCTCCCGTCGCTGCTCACGGTTACCTCCATTAAAACAGAAACGTGCTCTACTTAAAACGGATGTCCTCCATTAGGAAGCAATATTTGGCTTGTCAAGAGATCTGGGAAAAAGAGGTGGAAAACAATAATTATATACACAAAAACTCTGTATTTTTTGTAAACTCATATATGAAACACATTTATATATTGTTTAAAACATTGTTAAAAGCACGCCCATATAGCTGTCTCTTTTTTGAGTTGTTGAATTTTTTTTGCTAGACACATCCGTTTTAAACGATTTGTTAATTTCAGTGACCTGAATTGCATCGTTCTAACGTTTTGTTAATAATGTATTTATGCTTAATAGTGTATTGTTATAATAAGTGTTAATACTAAGGTAATAAATGAAAGGAATCGCATTTTGCTGTTTCAATTTAAAGATCTCAAAAGGTACATTGGAAAATTGATCTGCCTGTTAAATGGGTTTAGACCCATTTAACCTCTTGCTCTACAGTTGCGCTTGCAAATATTAGTATTTGCAAGCGCAACTGTAGAGCAAGAGGTTCGGGGTTCATTCTCGGGTCAGGCAATATTGTTATTAGGTTGTTCTGATTTAAAATTCTAAGTAGTAACACGATGTCTGGATTTGTGCGCTGACTATGTCGATAGACTTATCCTCTATTACATGGAACATATAACATAACTGGTTAGAAGTGAGAGTATTAAATTCGAGGAAATACAGGCGTGATGTTATGTAATGTTGCTTCTTTTTAAATTTAAAAAATAAAAATTGCCTTGGTGCTTAACGGCAAAAAAATCGCGCTACGATAAACAAAACTCGGCTAATCAACTTTTATAAAAATATATTATTCCAAAAATCAGAAACGAACATACGGTGTAATTGAATACAGAATCCCATAATACAAATCCTTTACAGACTAATGAACATATTATAGTTGTGCCTTATGTAACTTCTATTCATAAATACCTAATAAATTTCGTTATCAGTCGTGGCTAATGTGCAATTTTTATATTACGTCGTCTTAAAAATTTTGAGCGTACATATACGTTCAGTTGTCTTCGTTATACTTGTAATTGAAATGGTGATTGATGTAATTGACGTAATAATAACTTGAACTGTAGTAGGTGCCAAGATTGTACAGAACAATTTTACGTAAAGTACCTTATATAATAAAGAAATTTCGTAAGATCGTTCGTTAAAAGTAAACAAGTTATGCGCTGCTTATTTTATTATCGATTAAGTGTATGTATGTATGGTAATGTAGTGAATACGATAAATGGATACATGTACCGGTTAAATGAACTTAAATCTGTTTGATAAAGGAATTTGTGTCACCAATGCCCCGCCTTTCAACTGATAACATGGGTCATACATAACACATTAGATACCCTACACTTCCTTTGGGAACTCTTATACATTTTAAAAAATATGTCTGTAATATTAATTGTATACTGAAGGTTTTTTTTATATTATGTTCTTACATATGAAGTAAGCGTTTTATACGGAGAAAATAAAACGGAAAAAAATCATGAAATAATATATTTAATCAATCGAAATACATATGTACCATTATTATTTATGTACTTTCGCCATTTTATAGGTAGCGACAATCAACAAATTCTTTAAAGGAAATTGTCCAAATGCTGAAAAGAAAGGAGTCTGTTGGAGAAAGGTCCGGAGAGTATGGTGGACGTCGGAGACATTCCAACTGAAGCTCCCAGAATTTAGCAATCGTTTGTCTTGAAATATGGAGTCTAGCATTGTCGTGAAGCAGCAGTGCGATGGAACAATTGACCAGTCTCGTTTGTTTAACGGCTAGCTTTTCCATAATGATTTCCAACTGTTTATAATACACTTCTGCAGTAACCGTCTGGCCAGATCTTAGGAAGCTGTAGTGAATGACACCAGCACTAGACCACCAAACGTTCACCAGTACCTTTTTCTGAGCTCTTGGGACAGGTTTTGGCCGATTCACCTGGGTTCAATCGTTGTGACGAGCGTTTCAGATTGTCGTACAGGATCCAGTTTTCATCACAAGTAACGGTACGATTCAATATTCCTTCGTTATTGTGACGGTTGAGTAATTTGACGCAGCACTCTACGCGTGTTTGTTGGTGCGTGTTCGTCTTCAATTAATTCATGCGGTACCCACTTATCCAGCTTTTTCACTTTCCAATTTGTTGTGAATTAAAATTGTTTTGTCACTCACGCCGAAGCCTGCAGCTAGCTCTGAAGTGGTTTGAGATGGATCCGCTTCCACGATCACCTTTAACTCTTCATTGTCAACAAAGGTCTCCGGCTGAGGACGGGATTGGTTCTGGACGTCAAAATTCCAGAACGAAAACTTTGGAACCAAAAGCATACCGTGCTTTCTTTTACAGTAGCTTCCCCATATGCATTATTAATCTTTGGAGCTGTTTCTGCGGCGTTGGTGCTGCGTTTGAACCTATATTCCTAAATAATGCGATATTTCAAGTTTTCCATCTTGTGAACAGAACGAAGTCAAAGAAAAATTAAAAGGCGGAAAATCAAATTAATTACGAAATTCAAAACAGTAATAAACGAGCCTAAATTTGCAATTTCTTTGAATTTGGAATTCCAAAACAAACCTTATATTTGAGGTGAAACGGCCAGTTCATCAAAACGTTAATTTCATATGTAAGGACCTAATGATTGGCAATTTCTATGAAATGGGATATTAAGATATTTAATAGATAGGTACATACCAGCTTCAGATGCAAATCAATGATACCGTAGTACCCTTATCTGTATTATGATTTAATACTATAATTTAATATCATATCATAAATATCTTTATGAGTGTATAATTGAAATAATTTATTGAAGTTCTTTATAAATGTTTAATTTGACCGTTCTGGCCCGTTGGTGCAGTGATTAGTAAACCTAACTGTTGCCCGGTGGTGGGTCGTGTGTTTGATTCGCACTCAGGATAAATATTTGTGTAATGAGGGCAATTATTCGTTCTGTGTCTGGGTGTAGAAAATATGTATATAAGTATATATTAATATGTCTGGTTACTACAATACAAACTCTCTTGCAGGAAGCAATTCGGGTGTGGTATTTAAAAAATACAATAAAAACAATTCTGGATAAACATGTTCTAAGTGTTATAAACCAAGGAATTTCAACGAAAACCTTGGACTGGACAAATGAAGTTACAATTAATCTTTTAGAAATATTCGTTAATACATCCTTTGTTCATTAATTTCATGTGAAACTTTCTGCAGGCTACACGACTTCTTAATAATGATAACATGTTTTACGCTTATTTTAACAATGGTATTGCAGCTCGAGTAGTTATTAGACTGTGCTATTATGCTATTGGTTACGTAAAGATTTAGCCAAGATTAAACAAAACTAGTCCATGCTCAAAGTAGCTTGCTCCTAGACAGAGTTTTAAGTTTCGTCGTAACGGCATATAGCAAATAATATATAGAGCTAAGTAACATTGAGTGCGTGGGGCCCTTAGCGTTTGCCGTTAGTGGTAGACTGTCGTGGAGCTTATGTCCAACAAATACGCGGCCGGTCTTGTTTGTTATTAGGTAACAATCGTTGGCTCTTGTCTCTGTAGTGTTTGTGCACTGAAAGGAAGGTCAGGCTTCAATGCAACTATTATTCTTGCTGTAATTAAAGCTTTAATTTAGTAGGCAGAGCTTTATCTACTGTTGTACATTAATAAAAATATTGGGTACCTAATTTTGAAAAGCAAACATGAAGCTGGGCTTTAAATTCGCTTAGACAGTATCCTAATTACTAAACATCGCACACAAGAGATGACATTTGATAACGGTTAGGGCCAATATTCTTAGATTAATATAATTAAGGTATCAGATGTCTCCTGTTACCTGAGCCACGTGTGGTGGCAAGTGCAGGTTGCAATTAGAGCTACTGTGTAACGTTTCGAGAAATAACTTCGCCGTCCGAAACATTCGAGTGAATGCAAGCAGTTTCTATAAATACGACCAATGTCGTGATCGCTTGCTTTATTTCGTTCCTATCGCTTTGTGGTGTGCATTTAAACATGATTAGGGTACAATTTTATTATTAATTATTGTGTAATAATTAGTGTTCATACTTGCAATGAGTAACAGTAATTGTTAGGTTAAGTTAGGTTATGTTAGGTTACCTTTTCACCTACGTGCATCAATTCCTTTTTTTAGGTTTTACTGAGCATGTGTCTTGTGCCAGCTGTGATGAGCATAATAGTGACTGACGGACCACCAACGAGCACCGAATACAACTACTCATACAACATCGTCGACCCTCACACAGGGGACACGAAAAGTTTGCACGAGGTGAGAAGCGGCGACGTCGTCACGGGATCGTACACCGTAATAGATCCAGACGGAACTCAACGCATAGTTGAGTATACAGCAGATTCAAGGAGAGGCTTCAAAGCCGTTGTCCATAGCCAACCCTTGCCCGTTCCCTTTCACCACGTGGTTCGCAATCGGCAGAACATTCCTAGAGGAAGTACACGCTATTTAAATCAGTATTATTCTTCCACTCAGAGTCTCTACAGTGGAGTCTCTGATACTGACATCCCGAATTCATCTCCCAGTCACAATCGACAGACAAACAAAAAGTCCGATAACAGTCAGATGCGATATTTCACTCCTGCAAACGAAATCAAATCGGAACCTATTGCCTTCAAGCGTGGAGAATATTTTGCTCCAAATAATTAAATAAACTGAAGGTTATTATTAAATTATTATCCCAATTATTTAAAGAAGAATTGTATGAATAAGCAATAGTGCAATTATGCTTGATGTGATATTAGTAAAATAGGATGTGCAATTGAATGACGATTGTTTTATAAAATATTAAAATGAATTTAACTTTTAATTATATATTAAATAAATAATTAAATATATTATTTTATAACATTTTACGTTTTATTACCTTTTTTGATACACACATTGTATTATTTATTATGTTTAATTGTATATAGGTGACATGCATTTGATGAAATAGTGCCAATTATCCGTATGAGAAAGCATTCCTACGCCTGTCTACCAAGTTACGAGTAAAATACCTTCTAAGCAAGCATAAAAGCGCGTGCGATTCAGTTGCGCAGATATGGTAGTTCAAGGTCAGTGATTTAACTGTATTCGTTTTGTACACGATTGTTTCATTAAACTATATTACGATTATCACATCATCCACATTACGCCAATATGTGTTTTATAGGATTGCATGAAAAAAATGCGCGTTTTGAATTCTTTAGTTCGCTGTGTATGTAGGTATGTTGACGTGCATATTAAATTAAAAGAGGGGTGTAAGGGACTCCAACCTCCATCTCAGGAGCAAAGTCAAGTTCACCTGCACGTGGTGCACCCTGCTGACAAACGGCGAGGCTCTGGCGACCGGCTGCCGGCAGTATAGCGCAGTGCAGACAAGCACGGCTAAAAACCCTGGCCGCCGACGGGCAGCAGCGCCGGCGGTGCGAAAAGCCGTGCACTGCGATCTCCAACCCGCATGCCCAGCGTGGAGATTATGGGCAAAATCCCCCTTATGATGGCACTCATTAGGAGAGGCCTTTGTCCAGTAGTGGACTGAGATAGGCTGATGATGATGATGATGATATTATATTATTGGATAAGGTGTCGTTACCGAAATACTTGCCAGGATTAATTGTATATTTAGTATTATTAATTGTACATTACGGAATTATTCAACACAGACATTTCGTCTCGCTATCCATAAAGGACCGGCAATTTTTCATAAAATAATAATCAACACTGCGAGCACGACCTTTCTTGAGAATTTTCTGTTCAGTGCGCTAATTATAATAGATTAGCACTACCTTCCATTCGAGTGGTTTAATATTTTAATTAAATTATATATAAAATAAGTACCTAATAGTGAAATAAAGTTGACGTTAATATAATAGACCTGAAGGGTTTTTTGTTTATTTGTTTGTATTAAGGCGCTAATATCTAAAGTTACCAGCCGGATTTGAACTCTTCTATATCAAGGCCAGATGCATGAGAAATCTTATACGATATTTAAATTATGCTGCAACTAACAGATAGCTTTAAATATTGAAATTTGAAAAGTCGGAACGAAAATCATCATCGAAGTGTTTAATTATAAGGCACGGCATATCAATCTTTATGAACGAAAGGTACTTTGAAGACAATTTTATGCAAATAAACATTTGTTTTTTAATTTATATTATTGGGACACGTCGATTGGGACATAATGGATAATTAAAATAATTCGACACTCGGTTATAGTCTATGTCTATAGGACCTACGTACCTATCAAATGAAGTAACCAAAATATGGCTAAAATATTGTCTATGCTCAAGTACTGCTAATTATCTGTCACTTCTTTTAAAATAGATATACCTACGCGGGTGAAACTGCAGGGCACAGCTAGTGTAGTTATGTTACCTATGGAAAACTCTAATAAAAAGTCAACAGTGACTTATAGTTTCCAAACATCAACCATTGTACTATTTTTCTAACGAACTTTTGCATCTACAAAGTTAATTTTTTTTATTTTACTCCCATAAGAAACAAACTGTCAAAAAACACGATATATTCAAAATTTACAATCACACTCTAATAATTTTTATGTTCCTAACTTTAAAAAAGGTATTTCAGCTATTTCAGAGCCTCAGGGGCGGAATTTCTGAAAAATTTTTTGA